>ML675742.1:3056184-3287567 GCA_007922155.1 Mesoclemmys tuberculata
CTATGAGTCTATGAGTAGCACCGCATCTCCCAGCTGGTTTGAGGGTCAGATGTACAGGGTGGTCATCACCCTAGGAGCCAGCTTCCAGGGCCACTACCGCATGTTGCTGCTTTGGTGATGGCTGTTTTTCCCCCTCTTCTGCTTGGTGATTTATGTGGGTCTTTTACCTCCCTCAGCAATTCATGGCGGTTGAAAACATTGTCCTGGCTGACAACCTAGGGCTGGCCATGCCCACCCAGTGTGTGGGGAGGGGGTTCCAATTCAGCATGAATGCTGAGGGGCTGCCCCAGAGCCTATCTACTGGAGGTGGGGAAGGAAGGGCCGGCATTGTGCCAGAATCTGTGACCGGACAGATTTTGTTACCCTTCTCTGTTTCTGGCACGTAAAATGCCAGATAAAGAAACCAGACAAAATCTGTGACCCTCTCACAGTACAGTCACATTTTCTGTCCCCTCTCTGTTTCTGGCACACAGGGTGTCTGATGCCAAAACCTGACAAAACCTGTGACCCCCCCCACAGTACAGCCACAGTTTCTGTCCGGATGATGAAACCTGACAACCTGTGACCTCCCCACAGTACAGTCACAATTTCTGACCCCTCTCTGTTTCTGGCCCATATTTTGCTGACGGCATGTGTC
This sequence comes from Mesoclemmys tuberculata, assembly GCA_007922155.1. Classification (NCBI taxonomy): domain Eukaryota; kingdom Metazoa; phylum Chordata; order Testudines; family Chelidae; genus Mesoclemmys; species Mesoclemmys tuberculata. The sequence continues at coordinate 3,056,822 of ML675742.1, forward strand.
TGTCACAATCTCATACCTCTCACTTTTTGCATCCTATGGTCTAGGGGTAACAAAGTTGGGCAGATGTGTGTCTTCATCAGAATATGCTACCTCACTCCACTGGGCTTTCAGCAGGAACTCTTCCAGCTTCTGATACACTTTTCCAATTTTTTCCTTTGTTATTTTTTAGTTTAGCTGTTCTTCAGATTCCTATTTCTCCTTCCCAATTTTATTTTTACACCTCACTTGCCACCATTTAAACTCCTTTCGATTTTCCTCCATGTGATTTCAGTTCTTTTACTTACTTCTTTTGCTACTGTGTGGCTTTTTCTGTTTATTTGTATGTATTTTAATTTGTGGTATGTATTTATCTTGATCCTCTATTCTGGTCGTTAAAAAAGTTCTCATGCACTGTTCACATATTTCACTTTCACTACTCTACCTTTCATTTTTGCCTCAACTAACGTTCTCATTTTTCTGTAGTTCCCCTTTCTGCAATGAAATGGTAGCATGGTGGTCAGCTTTGCTGGTTTCATTCCCACATGGGTGTTTCATTTTATGATGTTCTGGCCACTATTACCAAGCAGTTTGCCTATTTTCACTTCTTGCTTCACATCCATGCTCCACTTACCATTAAAGTAAAGATTCTGTCTTTCACTGATTGCTCATATCCATTCCAATATAGGTGAGTGCACGCCACAGTGCACCGGTTCCCGGAACGTTTTTCCCCTTAGCAGATCCCGTAGGGTCGGCACAGGTGCCCCATGGCCCCTCAGTTCCTTCTTTCCGCCCGTGACGGTAACTGGAACTGCTTCTGCTTCTTCCCTGACAAGCAGCATTCCCCTAGGCAACTATTAATGTAGTTAGACTTAGTTAGAAGCCCTGAAGGACTATCTTCTTCGGAGCCATGCTGGACTTGCCTGGCTTCAAGTCCGGTGACTCATTCAGTAAGCCCTTCCCCGTGAGTGACCCTCATGAGAGCTGCCTTCGCTGCTTGGGGGAGCAGCACCACAGGGACAAATGTAAGATCTGCAGATCTTTTAAGCCGCAGACACAGAAGGGGCGGGACGCTCTTCTTTGAGCCATTCTGATGGACTCAGCGCTCTGGGCAGACTACAAACCATCCTGTTCCCCTGCAGCACTGAGCGTCTTCTCGGTTCGGAGCGCTCCACTGGCACCAGACACACAAAAGATACCTCTGGTACCGAAGAAAAAGAAGAAGTCGGTCACTGCCAAAGAGACTACTCCACAGCCGGTAACCGGCCAGGAGATGCCCCAGCCAGGTGCCGTGGTGGGTGCTCCAGCACCAGCATCTCCCTGCAAGGAGCCTCCCCTGACCTCTGGGGATGGGAGAGTGCCCTTGAAAGGGCCATCGACACCAGAGGCATTCGTGGCGGCATGTGCCCTCATGGGCATGCCCACGCCTCTGTCCCCCCCCAGCCAAGGGTACCGGGACCGGTGCATCAGGGTAAACCCACGTTGGGTGGCCCTGGTGGGTGGTCAAGGTAGACATCCGGGTCTCCCCCCAGACGGGTCAGGAAGGGTAGAGAGTGCGAGCTCCCCTTCCACTTTGGACTCAAGGCCCTCTCCCTCAACACCGCAGCACTGAGGGCGGTCAAGAGGTCCACAACAGAGGCAACGTCATTCCAGCTCCGCCTGGCGAAGAAGTCAGCGTTTGGCTTCTCGCGCACTGAGTCCTACACGGTACCGGCCTCAATCCCCAGCACACAGCCCGGCTCAGATCCTGGTGCCGGAGACCAGACCCCGGCACCGATCTCGATCCCTGGCTCGCAGCTCGGCGCGGACCATCGTGCCGGAGACCCAAACCCAACATCGGTCTCAAACCCCAGCATGCAGCCAGCAGTGAACCCCAGCACCAGACAGGACCCGGTCTCGATCCCCGGATGACAGTCGGGCGTGGACCCTGGTACCGATGGTTTCGGCAGCACCACACCAATGCTCACACTCGTTGGAGTGGTGGAGACACTGCCGACACCACTCCAGTTCCCCAAAGGGCAAGCAACACCATAAATCTTCGGTGCCAAGGCGGAGATCGGGTTCCAGGTCCTCCGGCTCCTCAAGTGACCACCGGCACTGTAGAGGCCGGCACCAGAGATAACAGTCTAGCAGCAGGTCTTTAGCACGGGGTGACTGGTACCACAAGCATCATCAGCGTCGATCTGATGACTCAGGGCCTCAGCCATACCACAAAGGGGCTCCGATGTGGGACTGGCCTGGACCCAAGGCCCTTGGCAGTGGCCCTACTGGGGACCATGGGGGACTCAAATGGCCCAGGGTACCCTATCAGTATAGTCCTCGGGGGCTCAGCCAGCAGCACCCCCACCACACCGGCCGGACAAGGACCGCTTCTTGGAGGAGGAGTCGGACCCTGGGGAGGGTCCCTCAACAGGGCCCCTTCCACAATCCTCCTCATCTTCCCTGGAAGATGCGGCCACCAGGGACCATAGGGCACCCTGCCAGACTTTAAGGCACAGCAAGAACTCCTTAAAAGGGTGGCGAGCAATTTACAACTAGGGCTGAAGGAGCTATCGGAGGAGGAAGACCCCCTTTTTGGTGTGTCTGGGTCAGCAGGGCCATCCAGGTTGCCCTACCTCTTCATGAATGGGTCCTGAAGCTGGCAAAGACCCTATGGCAAACCCCTGCTTCAGTTGCTCCAACTTCTAAGGGTGTGGAAAAAACATACTACGTGTCCTTGGAAGGATTTGACTTCCTCTTTAATCACCCTGCTCCAGGAACTCTTGTGGTTGATGCTGCCAACCAAAGAGACAGGCAGGCGGCCAGGGCAATACCCCCCCAGAGCAAGGAGCACAAGAAGCTAGACCTTTTCGGCCGCAAGGTCTATTCAACGGGGGCATTGCAGCTGAGGATTGCCAACCATCGTACGCTCCTGGGGCGATATCATTTGACTCTCTGGTCCTCGTTGCAGAGGTTTGTGCAGGGGCTCCCACAGGACCAGACAGTGGACTTTGTCACAGTTCTGGATGAAGGCGCTGCAGTGGCAGGGGCAGCATTACAAACCGTCAGTGACGTGGCGGATACCGCCAGCAGGGCTATGGCCTCAGCCATAGTTATGAGACGCTCTTCCTGGCTGCAGTCTTCGGGGCTGTCCCAGGAAGTCCAGCAGTCCATCCAGGACTTACCCTTTGATGGCACTGGCCTATTTCCCCAGCAGACTGATGAGAAACTACATGCCCTAAAAGACTCTAGAGCCACATTAAGATCGTTAGGGCTCTACACGCCGCAGGCCTCGAGACGCCAGTCTTGGCCCCAGCCCCAACACCAGCCCCAGCCTGTCCCTAGGCTACCTCTCAGGCCCTTTCCAACCTGGAGGGGTTGGGACAGATATGGGGGACCTAGGCAACGTGACTGCCCGGGGTCCTCTACAGGCCGACACCAAGGCACGTCTAAGGGGCAGAACAACAAACTCCACTTTTGATAGTGTGTTTGTGGGTGGTACCCCTTCCTGTCCTCTGGATTCCATTCGACCATTTACCCACAGACCCTGGCCGTACAACACCAACTAGAGAAACATGACCTCGGACAGCTGGGTCCTCGGTGTATTTCTCAGGACCTACTTTATCGGGGCCACCCTGGATGCCACACAGGCCAGAGCCTTCCTCCCACGGCCTCATTTCCAGGCAATGGTGACCATAATAGAGAATCTACACAGGTCCCCCACGACAACAGCCACACTGCCTCCAGCTGTTGGGACATATGGCAGCCTACACGTACGTGGTGAGGTTGCCACACCTCAAGCTCAGGCCCTCCAGGCACGGCTAGCCTCGATGTATGCACCAGCCAGACATTCCCTGAATATAGTGGTCCCGGTTCCCACTCAGGTTTTGCAATCACTGGACTGGTGGAGGGACCCAGGGGAAGTCCTGAGGGGAGTCCCCTTCAGGGACTGGGCACCATCTGTGACACTTATTACCGATGCCTCAGATGTGGGATGGGGAGCCCACATCAGTTCCAACCTGAACACCCAGGGGCTCTGGTCATCGGATGAGCAGAGCCTCCACATCAATGTGCGGGAGCTCAGGGCAGTCTGCCTGGCCTGCCAGGTTTTCCTCAACTTTCTACAGGGCAGGTAGTGCAGGTCCTCATGGACAATACAGCGGCCATGTTTTACATGAACAGACAAGAGGGGGCGTGCTCTTCAGCACTGTGTCAGGAGGCCATGCTATTATGGGATCTTGCGGTGAGGCACGATTTTCACCTCCCGGGGGTCAAGAATGACGAGGTGGGCTACCTCAGCAGGTCATTTCTACCCCGACACGACTGGTCGTTACACCCGGAGGTGACTGCTTTTATCTTCCGCATGTGGGGTGTTCCCCAGCTGGACCTTATCGCGTTGTCTTGGAACAGGAAGTGCCCAAAGCTCTGCTTGCTCCGGGGTCGGGAGCCGGGCTCCATATGAGACGCGTTCCTTATAGCTTGGACGGGGACCCTCTTGTATGCATTTCTCCCTATTCCGCTACTGCCCAGAGTCCTCTTAAAGATCAAGACGGACAAGGCGGACATCATTCTGATCGCACCAGCCTGGTCGAGACAGCACTGGTTCAGCATGTTACTGGACCTATCCATTGCCCCGCCGCTGCCACTTCCGGGGCGTTACGACCTCCTCTCCCAGGACCGAGGATGCCTGCTGCACCCGGACCTGGACTCCCTCCACCTGATAGCATGGAGACTTTGTGGCTGCCGGAGGGAGAGAGAGCCTGCTCATTACACGTCCAACAGGTTCTCCTCCACTCAAGTGGTATACCGAGCCACATGGAAGCTGTTTACCTGCTGGGCAGAGTCTCGGGGCATCCCACCAAGCTGCTTGCCCGTACAAACTATCCTGGAATACTTACTCCACCTAAAGCTCCAGGGCCTGGCATTGACTTCCCTTAAGGAGCACTTGGCAGCCATCTCGGCCTTCCACCAGCCATTAGAGGGGAGGTGACTATTCTTGCACCCCATCAGTCAGGTTTCTTAAGGGAGTGGAGAGGTTATACCTGCAGGTCCGCGACCCGGTGCCTCCTTGGGACTTGAACTTCGTCCTCACCATGCTGATGGGACCTCCCTTTGAGGCTATGGCTACATGCCCTCTGCTCATCCTCTCTTGGAAGGTGGCCTTCCTGATGGCCATTACATCGGCTAGGAGGGTCTCTGAGATACAAGCTTTAACCTTGGAGCCCCCCTACACTGTCTTTTATAAAGACAAGGTACGGCTGAGGCCCCACCCGGCTTTCCTGCCAAAGGTAGTGTCTGTTTCATTGTAACCAGGATATCTTCCTACCCGTGTTTTTCCCTAAACCGCACGGATTGGAAGATGAGCAGAAATGGCATTCCCTGGATGTCAGATGAGCCCTGGCCTATTATATCAAGCAGACGCAGCCGTTCCGGAAGTCCACGGAACTCTTTGTGGCAGTGGCAGACCGATTGAAGGGCTCACCCGTCTCCACCCAGCATATCTCTACCTGGATCACAGCCTGCATCAGGTGCTGCTACGAGCGGGCAAAGGTGCTGCTACCAGGACCGGTTTCAGCTCACTCAATCAGAGCCAGGAGGCCTTCCTGGGAAAGATGCCCCTGCAGGACATCTGCAAAGCTGCCACTGGTCCTCGGTCCACACCTTCACATCCCACTACGTCATCGTGCAGCAGGCAAGAAAGGACGCAGGATTTGGCAGTGCCGTGCTGATGAGAGCATCTCACCGAGGACTCCTAGCCTCCTCCAAGGTATGGCTATTTAATCACTTATATTGGAAGGGATATGAGCAATCACTCGAAGACAGAAAACACGGTTATTTACCAGTAACTGTTGTTCTTCAAGATGTGTTGCTCATATCCATTCCACACCCACCCTCCGTCCCCGCTGTCGGAGTCGGCGGAAAGAAGAAACTGAGGGGCCATGGGGTCGGTGGTGCCCTAAGTACCGCGACATGAGCACAGTACTCCAGGGGGCACCTGTGCCAACCCTAAAGTTCCAGGAACCGGTGCACTGTGGCATGCACACACCTATATTGGAATGAATATGAGCAACACATCTCGAAGAACAACAGTTACTGGCAAGTAGCCCTGTTTTTCCTCTCCTCTTGAATGTTCCAGGACTAGGTGCCCCAAGAAGCTTACAGTTAAGGTCCCTAGAAATTTTATCTCTACATCCCACCCGGAGATGACATACTCACTCAACATGGGGTTAGTTGAAATCCACCATTTTTTTCCGGTTCTTGATTTTTGCAGTCTCCGTGATCTCCCAGATTATTTCACTGTCCCTGTCACCATCCTGGCCAGGTGGGCGGGAGTAGATCCCTACTGCTATATTGCTGTTAACGAAGCATGGAGTTAGCATCCAGAGACATTCCATTTTATATTTGGTTCATTTGCAAGTTTTCCTTCATTGGGTGTTATGCTTTCTTTCATGTACAGCGCCAGTCTCCCCGCAGTAAACCGACCTGTGTTCTTACAGTTCTGATAGTGTTCTTACAATAATTTTGTTCTCTGATATAACTTTATCCCGTTCTTTAGCCTCATTCCACCAACTTTGTTATGCCTACCATAGCAAGAAAGAGAGGTATTCCTTCTAATTGTCAAAACTTTATTATTGTATACAAATATATAATCAAGAACAAAGATTTTTCAAATGAATTGAAAAACAACTTTGTAAACATATGTTATAATACAGACTTATGAACATCTTTTTTCCTGTAATGGCTTGAACAACAATATGAAACTTTTCTATTTTCCATTTCTATGCCAGATGTGTTACTACAAGAAAACTCAAACATTTCTCTAAATACAGTTACACAATTTAGACTTTTTTAAACATCTCAGCTATGCATATTTGTTGCACTTGTACTCCTTGTGCTCATTGTGTAGGTTCTCTTCGTTGATTCCTTTGGGAAGGCAGGGGATATGTACCCACCTCTTACAAGAGTCACACTGGACCTTTGATAACTATTAATGAAAAGATGAAATCACTGAATACATAACAACTATAATTTCCATTGACTGGAACTACTCCATAAATAATATTTATTATACGTACAATCATTACTCAACAGCTTGCTCTCATTGGTGATGAAAATGATTACTGTACTGAAATTTTTACAAGAATCCTGATCCTTAGGTAGGTTATTGGGTGGGGTCTATGTGCAAGTGTCTAGATATTGGACCATGACTTTTGTTCTTGTTTTTCAAACAACCATATTGGACTTACATATTTGCTCCAATGGTTCCCAACCTAGGGGGCAGGAGCCCCTTCGGGGGGCACACTAAAGATTCCAGGGGGTCCATGAGGCTTCAGTGATATTGAGATCATATAGACATTGAGCTCTGTGTCAGCCAAAGCGGAAGAGCAGCCCCCCTTGAACTCAATGCCGACCAGAACTCAGAAGCCGCCCTGAACTCAGCTCCAGCTACCCCCCCGCCCCACAGTGGCTGGGCACCTGGCCTGAGAGAAGCAGCCCCACACTGGTGGAAGCCTGCAGCATCCCCAGCCAATCCTCCTCCGTTACCCTTAGGCCATGAGGGATGGGAAGAAGCGGGGCTACACAGGGCGTGAGGTGGTGGCTGAGCCAGGGTATCTTTAGCTTCTTACTCAAGTAAGAGCAATTTTTTATTATGAATGTTATTATGTAATTAATTTCTGTAACATGGGCAATTTCATCTTGAACTTGTCTAACCTCCCATTCAGTGGGTACATTAGTGAGCATGAAGTGCATTCAGGGTCAGCTCCCTATAGCTCACACCAAGTGACAAGATTCTTCTGGTAATTCATGCTGGGAATGTACTAAATCTCCCTAGAAATCAGCAGGGGTGTATTTAAGGTCTGAGCTTAAAAAATGGGGATCCCAGCGGCACCTCCAATGTAGTGCCACTCGGCAACCTGCTGGTTTCTTTAATGCCAATCTGCTTATAGTCTTTGATGGGCGGGCCTGTGTTCTTATGGATCCAGAAACCCACTCAGCAGGGTGTATCTGCTCTTTTGTTTTTTCTGTCAATGTAAGTGGCAGTGCAGTTATAAACTCTGGGATTGATCCTCAGGTTCACGGATGACTGTGGACTCCTCAGTCACTGTAGAGGGGCTGGTGTGTGCTGGCACGGATCCTTTTCATGCAGGCATTGGGTGGCTCATAGTCTCAGGATTTCCCGACAACACCAATGGGTGCAGTGCTGAAGGTGCACATTATCAAAGTACACCAAAAACCCAAACTTTAGTCTCCCATTCCAGCAACCCAGGACACTCACAGTAGGTCACGGACCTAGAGGCTAGCAGTCAGAGCAGAGCTTGCCATGTTGTGACTCTCACACCTGGAAAGGTAACTCAGCTTGCTGGGGGAAGTTTTCCCAATGGAGGTCTACAAACTGGAAGATACCTTGGTTCAGGAAGGGATGAAGGTGGGGGATCTTGTTTTCCAGGCCCCAGGGGTCAGTTCTCAGGGGGAACCCTGGAGGCAGACCTGGGCTCACCAGATCCCCACACAGCCAGGCTAGCCCCTTTTTGCCCCCTGGCTCCAGACTACTCCCAAAAAGAGTCTCTCCCCTCACCTGAGCTCCCTGGGAGGGGCATCTCCGTTCCTATTGCTTGTTGGGCAGACGCTGAGTGTGCCTTGACTCCCCCTCCCTGAGGTAGCAGCGCACAGAGCCCCAGGGATGTAGGCAATGTCCTTGGGAGTTACACATACGTATTTACAACTCATAATAGAAAGGTGACAGAGACATATAAACATGATGATCTATCATTGCAAATCATGACGGTACAAGAGATGCCTTGCATGGCAGATTGTGTATGATATTTATTGTAATTCAAGAATATTGGTTCAGTAACATTACAAACGGTCATTCATATTCCACACGGTGTCACAATAGTGTACTTCCCGTCTGGAGTATTTGAGAATCAAGGTATGTACACAATCAACCATGTGTGAAAAAGCACTAAGGGCTGAGTAAGAGGCAAAATAAACAGTTGCAAAAGGCAATCCCCATTGCTGGAACAATGGCAAAAGGAGTTTTGAATGAAAAATCACAGTAAGGCCCATAGGGAGTACACTGTTAAAAAGACGGATGCCTTCCAAAATAATAATACCACACATTTACCTGTACATATTTCGGGTACTTGCAATTACAATGACTGATGTATGGCACAGCGACACGCACCTACACACTGACAGTGAAAGTAAATGAGTATTAGGACTAATAAAAAGAAACTGTACTTAAAACGGCTGTGAAAGGCGCGTGAGCCAGGGGAGCACAGCAGCCACTTTCTGTAGCCCTGCACACTGAGAAGGGGCTATTTAAACCCGTCCCGCGTGTGACACCCTGCCGTGGAACCCGGTCCCTGCAGCACCCCGAATGTTATGGCGGGAGCTGCTGGTTGAGGCGGTGGGATGCCTGCGCCTTTAAGAGCCCAGCGTGGGGAGCGGGAGCGGAGTGTCCCCGAGACCCCGGCTCTGGGAGAGGGGAACAGAGAAGCCCCCAGCCCCACCCCCTACTTTTGAAAACTGGGCAGGTCACAGGCGGCCCATCCCAGCGGGGTCGCGGTCACCCCCTCCCCGGGCTGGGGTTTTGCCTCTGCCGCGGACGGGCGGGGCCTCACCCCGGGCTAATCCCTGCCTTCTACCCCTCCCGCGATCTCCCCCAGGGCGGCACAAGTCTGCCCCTGCTCAGACCCGGCCCGGCTCGTTTGCCCTGTGCCCCCTTCTAGCCCCTCTCAAGAGCGCGGGCAACAGACTCTGACACCCGGCGACGGCTCGGCTGCAGCAAAGGGCGCCGAGCGCCCCGCTCCCTGTGAGCATGCGCACTGCAGCCAGGGGGACAGAATCTGCCGGCTCGCAGCTTTTGGCGCAACACCCCCGACCCGCCGCAGCCGGTTGGCCGTGGGGCCGCCCCGCCCCGCCCCGCCGCGGGAGGAGGCGGGGCCGGAGCGAGGCGCGGAGACGGGTCGGGGCCATGGCGCCGCTGCGAGACTGCAAGGTGAGGGGGCCCGGCTCTGCCCGGCTCAGCCTCTCGGACACCTGCCGCGCCGGCGGGACCGGACCGCCCCGCCCCCCGCCCGCGCACGGCTGGGCCAGGCGCAAGCAGTGACGGGCGCGCGGTCAGGGCTCCTGCGTCTCGCCCCGGCTCGAGTGAGGCTGGGCCCGGACTTGTGCGCGTGGCCGGGTTGGGGCGGGGGGCTGAGCTTTCGGGGCGGTCGGGCACGTCCCCGGGGCCGGGGAGCGCAGTTCAGTGTACAGCAGACGGGGCAGAGCCATTGCTCTGACATCTGGGGCAAGGGTGGCGAGGGAGTCAGCGCCTCTGGCGGTTGGGTAAAGTGACCTGTCAGGGAGCGCTTCTGCGGAACGGAGCAGGAATTGCCCTTATTTCTCTTGTGTTCCACGAACACTTGACTGCATGCCACATCCCTTCCGCGCTAATCAGTCTGTTTCTGAAAAGCCAGGCAGCTCTATTTCACTTTTAACCAGCTCCAGTTCCCTAGGTTCAAAGGGCTAGGTGCAAGTACTGATTACCCGTATTGTTCACGTTTTCTTTTATTTTGCTACTCTCCTTTCTTTGCATGTCTCAGATTTCACATTATTCTTCTAAATGCAAGTTTCACAAAGTTGGGATTTGGTCAAGTTATAGGCTTTTCAGTATTTTACATTTATGAAAAGTAGCCCGTGGTTTCATTAGTATCTGAGTGTCTGGCCTCTAGATGAAGCAGCATCTTGTGTGCTTCAAAGTAAGCAATAATCTTATAACCAGTTAAGAGAGTAAATTGTTACTTTTTTGAAAATTGAAAAAATTATGTTAGGGAGGCCCTCTTCAGGAAATTGTGAAGGGGGTCCAGAGCCTCCGCCAAGATTCCTGCTGTCTCCACTACAGCCACGTCAGGCTTTTTCTCTGTTGTATCTGTTACCCTTGAATTGAGGCCTTGCCAAATGTCTTTCGCATGTCTTGTCTCCCCAGATGTGTTGTTATCGGAGATGCTTTGATTGTGGTTTGGGGCCCAAAATCTTTATGTGGGGTTTAGGGCCTACCAACCTTTATGCTGATTCTGACTTAAAGTATTGCTGTATCTTCAGTCATCACTTTGTTCAAAAAAAGGGAGGTTCAGAGTCAGCTATAGCCCCAAGTGGGCTAATATAAAGGGGAAGAGAAGAAAAAGGTGATTTGGGGGATCTATTGGGTGTCTTGCTGCTTTCATGTACTAATGAACCCTGGTAACTCTGTCTGGAGGCAACTCCTCAAACAGTAGGTCAGTGTTTCTCAACCTTTTAAGTAGCAAGTACTCCCTAACTTCTGAAAATTTTAATAAGTACCCCAACACTGCATTTTCCACTCTGAGAAATAGTCTTTTTTCCCCTTTACCACTGGACCACTGTATTTCTCGTAAAGCAGGAGAGTTCTGAGTTCTGCAGTGCTGCCTGACTGTGGCAGATCACAAAACCCCCTGCGGTTTTTCTCCACCTTCCTCCTCCTCTTCCTCCATATAGGAGCGAAGGTCAATGCCGGCCAATTGTTCTCTCCTCTCACAGGCAGGAACTTGTGAGGTCTGAGCAGGCACTGGCGGCCCACCAGAGTGGATAGCAGCGCTCCCCCTGGCCGTCCCTGGGGGGTGCGGGCCTGGGACAAATCACACTCTTAACATTTTTATACTGGTAAAATCTGGGGCTGTCATAGTTGTCAATTTCACTGCCCAGCTAGAGCAGGGAAACTGACAAGTAAACCTGTGGGCAGGGCCTGGCTCCAGGACTGGACAAGCCGCTGGGCTCTCCGCCTGCTTTCTAGGCACTGGGCTTTGAGCCAGGGAGGGGAGCTGTCCCCTGGGCAAATTGCAGGCGGCTGCCGCCTGGCTGCTAGCTCAGAAGCTGGGTGACCACCACCTGCTCCGAGCTTGGGCGTAGGAGGCTTCTGTGCAGGCTGGGACACAGGGATGTGGGCAGGCGGCAGGCAGCTGCACGTCTTCAAACCAGGGCATGGGAGGCTGTCTCTTGGCTCAGAGCAGGGGCATGGGTGGCAGCCACCCAGCTGCAAGCCCAGCTTGCAGGGTGCAGAAGGCTGCCACCTGGGAGCTGGGATTGGGCAGGATGTGGACGGCTGCCACCTGGCTTCCCCAGAAGTCGGAGGCTGCTGCTCACCTCCCTTCACTGGGTTTTTCACCATGTACCCCTGCCTGTGTGTCATGTACGCCCAGGGGTACACGTACCACACATTGAGAAACTATGATTTAGATTACATACAAAAAAACTAAATTAAAAGAATCATATTTAGGTTGCAAAATCAACCCGTTGAGAGTTAGTAAATGACATATTTAAGGTTTCCCATGCAACCTTAATTTTGCTCCCTTGTGTATATATCATGTAGAAAAGAAATAGTACCTAATGTAAGTATGCATATGCACAAGGGAGCAGAATTACGGTTGCCTGGGCAGTCTGGTGGCAGGTTAACTATTTTTGGAATGATCATTGGATTTCTCATCTGATTATTGGGATTCTTTTAGGAATATTGCAAAAGCTAGTCATGAAGCAGTTTACCACAGCTTATATCATTGTCTAAAGCTAACAAAATCCAGCTAATAAAATAGGTGTTCTTTCAGTCTTCCTCATAATAAATTGCTATGGTGGCTCTAAAAACCTCAGTCATCACAATGAATGTTTGCCATGCAGCGTCTATAATGAGACTGTTATATAAGCTGTTAATGAAATAGTGCACTGCCTAATTGTTTCACTGTTTGTGTGTTGTGTTTTAGCCTTATCAAATGTCCCTCCTAACACCTCTAAATGAATCCTTCGGTCAAATTCTCTGCTGGGTGTAACTCAGTTGACTTCAGTGAACGTAAACCAACAGATAATTTGGCCCCAGGTGCCATTGGGGCTGTTGATTTTTTACAGGTAGCAAAGCAAGGATTTTATTTGCCACTTGAATAGGGGTATATTTGAAGTAATGGGACTATATACTTCTAAGATTTAAAGAGAGAACGGTACTAAAATTACATATTTGGGTTCTCAGCAGATACACAGTATTATGCAATTTGCCTTGCCATTCTTTCATCACTACCATACTGTCCTCTCTGTCCCCATGAAGAGGATTCCTCAAACATAATTTTAGCAGAGTAAAAGACTTACATGGCTTTCAAATTTTCCTGTACATTTTTTAGGTGGATAAAACACTTGCCAGAAATCTACTCTTCTGGCTCTTAGAGCTCAGCCAACATGATATCTGGAAAATCAGTGTGTTCAGTGAACAGACTCACCTTTTGTTTTCTGTGTAGGCCTGGCAGGATGCTGGACTTGTCTTATCCACCACTAGTAATGAGGCCTGCAAAATGTTTGATGCCACGCTGACTCAGGTATGGCAGAGTTTTGATAAAATGTTAATTGAAGGGACTTGCAAGCATAAAAATAGTGTTTGTTGTAGCTAATTTTTAAATTGCTTACCCTCTTCATGAATTAAAAGGAAAGTCAGGTAAAAAAAAGTATATTTTAAAGAAACAGATTCCCTTATGTATTATTGATGACATTAAAGACCCTGTCTACCCTACAAACTTTGGTCAACGCAAGTTACATTGCGATAAAGCTGCCAGAGTTAGCATATAGCTCATGTGCATACATATTAGGCTATTTGTGTTGGAGTGCTTGTGTTGGTGGACAGTGTGGTGTGCTGTGGGTAGCTATCCTGGTGTGCAACCAGGTACTGTCATGTGCATTGTCTTTTGAGAAATTTTTGCAATTCATGGTGGGGTAAGAACAAGTCATGCACGGGTGACTGGGAGCAAAAGGCGGGTTCCCATCCTGCAACATTCTCCATCCCATAATGCCAGCCATATCTCATCATTTTCACACCTTTTTAAAATTCCTACAAACACACGTGATACTTTTCAGTATCTGCTGTCTCTGAAAGGAACATGAAAACCCCAGAACTGTGCTATTGTCAAGAGCACAGCACCCACAGGACAGACAATCCTCCAGAACTGTGGGAAGAACCACAACAGGAGGGGATATGATAGTTTCTTTGAGGACAGATTGCTGAGGCAAATAACGAAAAACAATTCAAGGTTGTTGGTGGCATTCATGGAGCAGCTGCAGATGATCTAGCATTGCTCCTGGGCCCAAGGAATGAGCCCTGACTGGTGAACCACAGGTTTGGGACAGCAAGCAGTGGATGCAGAACTTTTGGATGCAAAGGGCCAGAGCCCTGCATTGTGAGCTGAGCCTGCCCCAGCTCTCCACTGCAGGGACGCTAGATTGCTATTCCACTGTAAGCACGGTTTTCAAATGGTGATTGCACTGTGGAAGCTTGCAACTTTGTATTGCTAGTGGTCAGTGGACAGTAGTTTTGGAGTTGGAAAATCCGCAGTGGGTGCTGTTGTCCTACAAGTGTGTGAGGTCATTAATCGTCTCCTGTTACTCAAGACTGTGACTCTTGGCAATGTGCAGGACATAGCTGATGGATTTGCAGTGGTGGGATTCCTAAACTGCAGTGGGGAGTGATAGACAATAGGCACATCTCTATTTTGGCACCAACCCATCTTGCCACGGAGTGCATCGATAGAAAGAGCTACTTTTCTGTGATTCTGCAGTCGGTGGTGGATCACTGGGATGCCTTCGCTGAGATCAGTGTGGGCTGGTCAAGGAAGGTAGGTGATGAGCATAGTCCCATTAAGAGCATAGTCCCATTTAGAAAGGTGCAAGCAATGACTTTCTTTTCCAACCATTGGATTACTGTTGGTGATGTTGAAATGCTAGTAGTGATCTTGGGGGACCCAGCCTACTCTTTGCTCACCTGGCTCATGAAGCCATACCCTCAACACCTGGACAGCACCAAGGAAAGATTCAGCTGCGCTCTCAGCATGTGCAGCTGAATGTGCTTTTGGTAGATTGAAGGGACGCTGGTGGTGGTTACGCAGCAGATTAGATTTCAGTGAGAAAACTAACCCAATGGTTATAGCTGCCTATTGTGTCTTCATAATATGTGCGAGGCAAAGGGGGAAATGTTGCTGCCAATGTGGAAGTGAAGTGGGTGTCTGCTGGTTTGAACAGCCAGAAACAAGAGCCATTAGAACAGCTTAGTGCAGAGCTCTGCATCTGAGGGAGGTCTTGAAAGAGCTCTTCTATGGTTAGCCACAGCAATGTGGTGGACTGTGCTTTACCTGACCCTGAAGTTTGGGGGGAGCTGTTAGGTACTGTGTAGTGTTTAGTGTACATTTCTACATATCACACTGTCTTTTAATGCTCTTGTGAATTATGCAGTGCTTGCTGTGCATTTATAATAATTTATGTTGTGTTTTTAACTGATCTTATGAGTTCTGTGTGTTCTATACGATTATAACTAGTGGGTGCCTTGCGTAGTGCTAGGAATTCTGCTGCAAATATTCTGAAGTAATAGATTTATATTTTTTGGAATAAATTAATCTTTTTTTGCATATCAAAACCAGTGCAAAATAATGTGCAATTAAAAAACAAATACAAACTTCTAAAATAAATGAATGGAACAGAACTTTAAAATGAGAAAAGTAGAAAACATTCCTGTCCATTTCAATCCATTTTGGCCACACGTGCACACACACACCCATTGCTAACCCTACATAGGATTGAAAAGCAGATAGCGGTACAAACAGAAGTAGAGCTGATGCTTCTTCTCAGATGAGTAAAACAGTGAAAAGTTGATGTGTCCTGCTAACTTGGGGTTGGGCCAGGTGCCATCTTCACATTTAAATATGTAAGAAAAAATGCATGTACGCACTTACGTGAGTTTCTTCCCCTTTCTGGGGTTTATCCATGCTCAGCTGGTAGGACTGGCTTGAATTTGGTGGAGTTTCAAAAAGATGCTAGATCATAACATCATTGGACCCCCTACCCTTCCTCCTCCTTGCTGGTCATAGCAGGGATCTGGGTCTCAGGCTCTTCAGAGGTATCCACAGTGGTCCACTGGGTGCTGGTAGGATCACCGTTAAGTATGGCGTGCAGCTCATTGAAAAGGTGCCAGGTCTGCAGCTCGGCACCAGATCCATTGTTGGCCTCCTTAGTCTTGTCACACACCTGTCACAGTTCTTTCACTTTCACACAGCAGTGCTGCTGATCCTTGTCATACACCTTCACTTGCACCCTGTATGCAATCTTTTTGTAGGTGTCCATGTTCCTACAACTGGTCTACAACCTGCCTGCCTACACAACCTCCTCTTCCCATAGGCCCAGGAGATTCAACATCTCCTCTACTCCAGGCAGGAGCACATCTAATGTGTGGAGCCAGCATGGTCATTTGGGTGGTTGCATGCAACCGGGGAGAGATGCTAGCGGTACTCACCAGCTGGGCAATATAGAAAAGGCATTTAAAAACACCTGGAGGTTTTAAAAGGGGAGCGGGTAGCTTCCAGTCTCCATGACCCCCAGACAGTGGACAATTGTGACCAGAGCTGTCATTGTCTGACATTATGGGACAGCTGCTGGAGGACTATTAAAGTTGACGTAAGTCATGCAGTGTCCTCGCTTCCACTGCATCAACCTGTTTTGGAGGTAGTGTAGTTATGTCGCAGTAACAGGGTGCTTATGCTGGCCAGAGTCCAATAGGAAATAGACACATGCACAAATAATCTGACGCAAAATGGCTTGTGACCTAACTTTGTAGTGTAAACCAGGCCAGAGATAATTACTTCTGAAAAAATTTAAAGTCTCACTTTTTACCATTTATCTTATTTACTTTTGTATTTCACTCAGCTGGGACCATGGGGGGAAAAAACCTTAATTTCACTTGGTTTCTACTCAGTTTCACACTTTATTTTATAGTATGTTACATGGACCAATGATAAGAGTCTAGGAGGCATTGAAGGATCTCTCTCCAAGTTACATGCAGCAGATCCCACTTTTAGTAAGTATAACTTTTTAATTGCTGGATACACTGTACAGTAGTTGTATATGGGTTAACTTTTTTCATGCACACAAGCTGAAGGGCTGGGTTAATATAACATTGATTGTTTTCATTTAGAACTTTCTACACCACCATTTTTCTTCCCTTGAATATGATGATTTTTAAAAATCAAACATGAGAAATAGCAAATAGGCTGGAAAAATGGATATCCTATGAAACAAGAAATATAACAACTAAAAAGAAAAATTCTTAGTTGTCCCAGTAACATGGTGGGTACATGTTGAAATGAAGGAGAGCTTGTATTTGGAACTCAGCTTTATTGTGAAAGGTATATGGTTAGACCTTTAAAGGGACTGGAGGACACAAACCTTGCTGTGCACATTTCTTCTGGCATACAAGCATGATATGATTAACGAAAGGAAGTTTCCACTTGCCAGGGAAAAAGTACATGGTGGGGAGCGTGGTGAATCTCAGAGCAAGGGCAATGGGGTAGGGATGACTTCTGATGCTGACTAGAAAACACTGTAATATGAGGGTTGAGCATTGCAGGCATTTATTTTATTTTATTTAATAAAACCGAATAAATTCCATATAACAATGCAGTGCATTGAAAGCGATCATTTGTTTTACACCTTCCTGCACTGTATCAAGATGGTTTTGGTATCCTTGTACCTATGCAAGACAAATGTGTGCTCACTCTGTTGGGCAGTGTGTGTGTGAACATTACAAGTTTGCAGAAATAGCAAGGGGGAAATGTACCAGGAGTTAACAAACTGCTGGGAGAGAGATGGGTATATGCACCAAATACCTGCCAGTTGCAAAATAGCAACTTTAATTCTGTAGGTATTTGGCTTTGCCAAATTTAAAAGGCTGTCCCCAGAAAGGAATGCTGAGGGAAAAATTCCTGTGTCAGGATAGCCCTAAACTGGGGAGAGATAGTTGGGCCCATCAAAGGATTGTGCTTCTCTGGGTGTAATTATCTCCCTAATTATCTCCCAACGAAAGTAGCTTTTGGCCTACAACTCTTGAGCCACTTCATGCCCCCATCTTCTTGCTCCACCTCTCTTAATCCTTTTGCACATCTGCTTCTCCTTTTTTTGTTGTCAATGAAATTATGTCCCTGTTTTTGCGCTTTTTAGAAATAGTGTAACTCTTAGAAGTGCCTTGCACTTAGGCAGTAAGGTCTCCATCCCACCCTTGTTATTGTGGTGTTGGGCACATTGTTAATTCTCATCTGATGCTGCCTCTGGCCTGTCCCAAAATAGTTTCTGGGATCTTCATTCCATGCTGTTGTACGTGGGTCATTATAGAGTACGGAGAGAAATTAGGATCAGAAGCTCTGCTTAAGGAGGGGATGGAGGCAGCGTTGGTTAACTGCTCCTTATAACAAAGTTGTTGTTTGGGAGGGGTATGGAGTGTTGTTGAAGAATTTGAAAATGAAAACATTTACTGAAAAGGAAAATTCTAGATTCCTGATAATAACTTAGGCCTGGTCTATGCTAGGAAATTGGATAAATTAAATAACTACATCGCTGGTGGTGTAAAAAGTCCACATGCTGAGCAACACATTTAAACCTACCTAACTCCCAGTGTAAACAGCACTAGGTGGACAGGAGAATTCTCCCGTCAGCCTACCGACGGCCTGTCAGGGAGCTGGATTACATTTGCTGATGGGAAAACGCCTCCTATCAGCGTAGGCAGCATCTTCACTGAAGTGCTACAGGCCCTTAGTTATGTGGTTGTTCCTTAGTAGTCTGGGCTTTCTGTGGTATCAAAACTAGTCTCTAGCACTGCTGCCATCGACTGCCTTTGGCTCTCATTTACACACAGCTCAATAACTTAGCCTAGAGCTTCTGCATCTGCTAATTTGCCTGTAGTTCCGTGTGTCTAAATTTTTCCATGCTGCTTTCTTTAGCAATGGGACACGTGATTGCTAATGGCTTGGTTCTGATTGGCACTGGGAGTTCAGTGCGGTTAGACAAAGAGCTGGACAGCGCAATGAAACAGATGATGGCACTCTCAGAATCGCAGCCACTGACTGAGAGGGAGAAGCTACATGTGTCTGCACTAGACATGTTTGCCAGTGGGTAAGCAGTTGCTTTTTAGTGGAGGGGTGCGGAGGGTTTGGTTTTATCATTCAGACTGTGTACTGAGTATGCATTTTTGCCATTTTTGTTCACATTTTTACTGTTGGCATCTTTCATTCCACTTAAATGATTGATTAAATGCTTAATCTAGAACGGAAAGCAATGCTACTCAGTGTACAGCTGGCAAGAGATATTGTCTCCTTTTATTTTGGAGATTCACTGTCGGTTACTGTCTCAGTGGCACATACAAACTGATTCTTCAGTTTAGTTCTCCCAAACTATATGCATCACTGTGCTAATTAGCCAATGATAGTATAATGAAAAATATTGATATTGTGCCAGTATCCTACATGTAATTAGTTTCAAGTATTCTGTATTTTCAAACCTACTAATAATTCCCTATTGGAATAAACAATTTAAAACAAAAACCACTCCAGAGGCTAAAGCTTTGGCCATTCTAAACATTGACCATAACATCCCAGACTTGAACTGTAGAAGTAAAAATACAAGCAGTTCTTTTCTTATTATTCCACTTATAGACTCTGTCCCCCCTAAAAAGGTGAGATGATATACAAGGTGTTGGAAGCCCTCCAAGAAAATGAGGACTTTGGGGAATTGAACGTTTATAGGAATATATTGAGTTGTATATCCTGTAGACAATGTCAAACACTATTAATTTTTATTTGCTTCTTATCCACGTGGGCGATACCTTTACTGCTAATATTTGATAACAAAGGTAAGAAATGAGATCACTAAAGCCCTGGCCCATGGTGTTTGGTTTGCATGGCTGGACACTTATACTTGTGTGGAGGCTCATTGACTTTAGTGAGGCTCTCTGCAGAGGTAAAGGACTTCCCACATGGATCAACATGCAAGATCAGGGCCTAAATGGAAATACGTTGCAAGGTGCTACTAGTAACAAACAATGAATACCAAATAAGAACAACCACTCTGGGTCAGACCACTGGTCCATCTAGCCCAATACCCTGTCTTCCAACAGTGGCCAATGCCCAGTGTTTCAGAGGGAATGAATAGAATAGGTAATCATCAAGTGATCCATGTTGTCAGCCATTCCCAACAGCAATCCCTGTCTATCCTGGCTAATAGTTATTGATGGACCTATCCTCTAGGAAATTATCTAGTTCTTTTTTTAGCCCCATTATAGTCTTTCTTGGCCTTCATAACATCCTCTGACAAGGAGTTCCACAGGTTGACTGCGTTGTATGAAGAAACACTTCATTTGTTCATTTTAAACTTGTTGCCTATCAATTTTGTTTGGTGACCCCTTGTTTTTGTGTTAGGAGGAGGAGTAAGAAACACTTCCTTGTTTACTTTCTCCACACCAGTCATGATTTTATAGACCTCTATCAGATCTCCCCTTAGTCATTTCTTTTCCAAGCTCAGAAGTCCCAGTCTTACTAATCTCTCCTCATATGGAAGCTGTTCCGTACCCTAGTCATTTTAGTTGCCCTTTTCTGTACCTTTTCCAAATCCAGTACATCTTTCTTTGGGATGGGGCAACCAGATCTGCACTTAGTATTCCAGATGTTGACGTACCTTGGATTTATAAAGAGGCAGTACAATATGTTCTGTCTTGTTATCTATTCCTTTCCTAATGAGTCCCAACGTTTTGTTAGCTTTTTGTAATGGCTGCTGCATGTTGAGTCATGTTTTCTGTGAACTATCCACAGTGACTCCAAGATCTTTTTTTTGAGTGGTAATAGCTAATTTGGACCCCATCATTTTACATATATAGTTGAGATTATATTTTCCAATGTGCGTTACTTTGCATTTATCATCATTGTGTTTCATCTGCCATTTTGTTGCCGCCACCCAGTTTTGTGAGATCCCTTTGTTTTTTCTCGGCGGGGAGGTTATCATTAACATTCTGTAAACTAAAGATGAAGTGTATCTATCCCCACACACACACGCCCCACGCCCCTTCTCCTCTGCAAAACTCCCCTGTTAGCTGCCCCTGTTTGCTAGGTCCTCTGGTCACTTAGGAGCAGGCTTTTTAAACTCTGGTTCTCCCTGAGTAGCCCTGCCCCCTGGTTAAAGGTTGATGGGTGCTAAAGGGCCAGAGGGTCAAAGCCTCCTTAAGAAGCTGTCAGCCTTGCTTAGCTGGCGACTAGGATCAGCACAGGGTTCCCCACACAAACAGATCAGACAATATACTTCAGTCAAGCAGCAAGCACATAACAACCACAAACATACTCACTCACCCCAAGAGTCATGTGGTCTCTTCTCCTTCACCTGGAGAACTCCCTGGGAAAACAGCCCTGTTAGCTGCCCCTGTTTGCGAGCTCGAACATATATCGCTTGTTTAGAAAGTGTTAAATTGTCTTCATGGTGCAGTCAGCTATATTAAGAAGTATTCTTGCAAGCTAGGAAATTGTCAGTAGATTTCCCATTTGCCATAGTAATACAAGTTTAGAAATAATATTAGATTCAGGCAGTTTGGTCATGCTGGCCCGAACAATGATTAATATGTGTTTTTCTCTCTAGGCGTCTTCCTAAAGCTTGTGACACATGGGATAAGATTCTGCAGGACCATCCAACTGACATGCTAGCTCTCAAATTTGCCCATGACACTTATTTTTATATGGGATGTCAAACACAGATGCGAGACTCTGTTGCCCGTGTTTATCCTCACTGGACACCTGATATTCCTCTTAGTAGGTATGCAAGAGTTGATCTTCAGATGATGTCAGTGGATCTCCACTTCTGGCGTGCATGTGCTTTGCATGCACAAATTCAGATGCCTCTGGCTAGCAGTGTCTGTAGGGGCAGTACACAAACCCTGAGTGTCCCTGTAACCTGTCTGTCAGAGAAGGGAGTTCTAAATAACTACCCCAGCTTTAAAAATATGCATGTAAGAATTAACATCTCTTCTTGCTTTCTACTGACCCACTGTTCCGTTGTTTTTAACTGAGCTGTTTCTTTGAATGTCCTCCATGTTTTTCCACTAATGGGATGTGCCAGATGGTCCAGCCTAGTTGGTAAAATGTTCTCGTAGCATTTCCAGCTACAATGCTCATGTGCCCTTCTTTTCTCTCCCCTCAGTGTTCCTGAACATTCTGAGGGTGAGGCTATAAAAGGATGCATGGCGTTTCCTGCCGCCTCATTCCTTCCAACTGTAGCAACAGACGGACACGAACCTCTTCAGATTCCCTGGATCCACAGCTCTCTAGCTAGTTCCCTAGCTTACTTCAGTTACTGTTTTTTAGGGAGTTAGACTTAGATTAGGTTAATTAGGGCAAATTTAAAAAATTTTCTGTAAATTGTTAGATACGTCTTTGGCACCATCTACTAGTTCTGTGGCAGGTCAGAAGCTAAAAAGGCTTGACTTCATTGGGGCAAGGTAAATTGCAGGACTTCAGAAGAGGGAATCATTGCTGAGGGGGGATGCAACACTGGGATACATTTGTAACTGGGACTGCCAAAGTATCCAATAGAAAATCAGTAGAACTCTATATCTTACAAAGATCTGTGTGATTTTTTTTTTTTTTTTTACACATGAATATATGTCTTCTCAGTGTTTGCTGGGAAAGAGAAAATTGGTCATTTCCTGTATATGCTAATTTTTCTGGGGAGAAAAATTAGATTCTGTGCTCTTTTTCCTTCTTACATTATTTGGTGTTACTGCTAACATTTGGAGAGTTATTTTGTATTAAATTATTTTAATGTGCTTTAATATGCTAGCTTTATCTGCCTAGTGCTAAATGCTTTCTTCTGTTGTTTAGCTACGTGAAAGGTATTTTCTCTTTTGGACTGATGGAAACAAACTTTTTTGATCATGCTGAAAAGCTCGCCACTGAGGTAAGCTGGACATTATTACTGGTACTAAAAGGTTTTTAATTCTTAATCTTACTTAGAAGAATGGAAATTTTCATTTGAGAGAGATGGTTTATGACCATTTAAAATTAACTAAACAAAGTAAGCAACTGCTCTGAAATTTATAATTATTCATGTGCTACATCTTCATAATAATGTTTGTGCCATTATAGGTATTACCCTTTAAGAACTCAGAATGGGGGATTTCTTCATTTTCCTCAGTTTTTGCTGGGTTTTTTTAATTCTAGATTGTAGGGGGAGGGGAAGAATGAGAGTGCAGGTCAGAAAGACTCTTGCTGTGAAAGATGGAGAGAATAAAATGAAAACTTGTCATTGAGAAATGCAGTAGAATTAAGACCTGTGTCCACTTGCCATCAAATCTTGGTGAAGGTCACAGTACCTAGTAAAATGTCAGAAGTGCAGTAGGTTAACTTGATGAGCAACTTGCATAATGCCTTTGGAAATTGGGTACACCCCATTCACACTTTATAAAGATGATCTCATTATTTGCAGTGGGAATGAAAAGCTGGCAACCGATCCAAATGACAAAGGAGCCCTGTAATTTCTGTAACAAATGGAATCAGTTGCCATATTTTCAAAGGTTCATTTTTTGCCAAACGGCTTTTACATGTCAGATTGCTGAGAATAATAACCAAAATTAAATCTCTTATTTTACATTAAATTGTCGGCAATTGAAATTGGGGGGAAAAATTCTACAGATGAGTGGCAATTGTTGAACTGGTAAAGATAGATCTGTCTGATACTCAGGATCTAGCAGAATATTTGTTCTTGTTACAATTCCTTGCAGTTAGCCACCTTTCCTGTATTATTATTTTCTTTTAAAGCAAGAGGTCAACTCATATACTCCCCATAAGGATGGTATGGGGATACATCTTAGCTTTGTCCTTGCCACATGACTCTTTTGAGGCTGAAGTGTAAGGAACGTTTGTAGAATGAAGTGTAATTTGGTGGTCTTGATTAAGGCCTTCATTCTAAAACTATCTTGTAACTGTTAATCATTGTTCAGCAGATGCCAACAAGTGGACTCCTCCAGTAAACATTTTTCTTTCTGCTGAAACCAGTCTCCCAGGATATAATTGAGGTTATTAGCAGAGATATACTTAATATCCATCATACTTGAGAAAATAGTCTTGAATTTCTGGACTGGTGATGGTATGTACAGCTTTGTAATCTATCCATGGTGTTTTCTCTTTTCCCACCATCAGGCTTTAGCTATAAACCGATCAGACGCATGGTCTGTCCATACCATAGCGCACATAAATGAAATGAAAGCAGACCTGAAGAATGGGTTGACATTTATGAAGCAAACTGAAAACAACTGGAAGGTAAATCTCCTTAACAGTTCCTCTGAAATAGCTGGCTGTGGGGTTTTTCCCCTCCCACTAAATATTAGTGATTCCTCTTTACATGCTTTTAATCAAATCTAGTACAAAATGCATAGGAATACTTTCACAAAGAAGAGGAAGCTGCTGCTTCAGTGTGGAATATTTTGTTCTTGTCTCTTGGAAAACAGGCAGAAAATGTAGCCACAATTCTGTATTTCAGAAACTCATTCTGGATATTAATCATGAAACATTTAGTCACAGCACTTATGTCTGGGATTAGTAATACATAATTTAAAAAAATTAGATACCTCTCCTCCCTCAATATTTCTATTTTTTATGGCCCAGACAAAAACACATAAAGGAAATAGATGAAATCCTGGCCCCATTGAAGTCAATGTAAGTTTTCCCATTGACATCCATGGAAGTCAGGATTTTTAATACACCTAAGAGAATGGAAAATTATTTACCTGTAATTCTCCTTCTCTGAAGGCACCATTCACAGAGGATTCTCACTCCTGATTTAGCCCTAACATAAAACCAGCTTTGTGCTAGAGAGTACTAATTCAAGAGCAAGGCTCTTGTGTATGCTGCCAGGAAAAAAACAAAACAAAACCGAGATCTGCCTTTTCATTATAAAAGCTTACTGTAGGATGTTGAGGTTTCTAACTCAGGCATTCGGAGTTTATCCTGAGATGAAGCATTGCAGACAAAGGGCCAAATTCTGCTTTTTCACCTGAGTGAAATCTGAGAGTTTGTCTCTGGGGATCTTGGAAAAATTCCTCTGCGTTAACTAAAGATGTGAATTTAAGATGGGTTAGTTAAACTGCACTAAATCCCTGTGAGCATGCTCTTAAAGTGGTCTTAATTTGATTCAGTTTAGTTGAGGAGAACTAAGATGAACTGAATTTGTTTTGCCATTGACTTCTGTGAGGTCAGCATTTCAATCCTTTCCTCAATTCATCTTGTTTTACACAGCTGTATTGTGGTGACTCCTGGCTTTCAACCAGTGTGCGATCTTACATATGACATATTTTACAGTGTGTAAGCAGGTAATGAAGCGGGTTAGGCATCTTGTGGCCAATGTTGGTAGGCCAAACCTTTAACGTCCCACTTGAGATTTGGATCCTAAGCAGTATACATGTGCATATAATGCTTTCATCTGCTGTAGTTATAGACCCTATGTTCTGATATGCAGGCAGTAAAGTGAAATTTTCAAGCTTTCTACTCAGCCTATGGTCAGCACTTTAAGAATAAATTAGGGGACTTGACAATACTACTTCATAAAAAGGATAATGAATGTAGTGTGAATTGCAGGGGGAACAATCATAGCAAGATTGTAAAACCTCCAGAGATGCCTCTGTTTGCTTCTGAAGAGGGGAGGATGTTAAGATTGGCTGCAAAATAAAGAAAAATGGTGCCTTCTACTTTTTGCTATCATTTATGGTCTTATAAAGTATCCATCTAGCACAGGTCTAGTCCAGTACCCATTCTGGCCACTCAACGGATTGCTGGGGAGAAGTCCAGTACAAGTGAATCTGCCCCCTCTTGTTTAGCTTCCCTTGGTCTCAGTAGACTGCAGCAGTCTTTCCCCTTTTTGGACTCTGGCACATTTCCTGGGCACCAACACTGTCCGTTACCTCTTCACGGAAACGGAGCCCCAAAGTCCACTTGACTTATGCCCCCAAGACTACTGCTGACCTCCAGAGTACCCACCTATCTTAAGCACACTCTTTCCCAGAACTCCTTCTGAAAGTATGAACCTTCAGATTTACCTCTTCAAGGGGCTATGTGGTAGGTGTAATTGCTTAACACATAAATAGGCAAACACTTTGCACACTGTGCTTCCAAGTAGTACACAGTTCTACTATACACAAGGAGCAGAGTTGTATAAAAAAGGTCTAAAATAATTTTGGGTTCTTTAAAGTTAGAAATATTAGGAATATTGTAATTGGAACCATAAACCAAAAGTTTTCTGTGTGCTCACTCAAGGTTCAGGCATGTCATTTTAGAAAGAGCTTATTTCCCTCTGACAGAACAACATAAAAGAAAAAAACAAAACAAAAACCCCAAACCATCAAGAACATCCTAAAAATGTAATTAACAATAGACAATTTGGGGAACATTTTCAGAAGCACCTAAGTGACTTAGGGGCCTAAATGCAAGTTTACTTTTGGAAATAGGAATTAGGTGCCTACATCACTTAGGTGCTTTTGAAAATTTTACCTTTTATCCTAATAAGTCAATGTGCCAGGTCAATAAAAATAAAACTCAAACACACCAGTGTCAAACCCAGTATGTTTGGAATTTATAGTAGTGGGCTTTATCTAAATGAAGTCAGCAAAATTCAGTGCAGGGGGCTGGACTAGATGACCTCTCAAAGTCCCTTCCAGTTCTACATTTCTCTGATTCTGTAATCAACAAATATGATGTAATTTCAACAAAAACCAAAATCAGTCTTGCATTGGTATGCTATCTTTCATCTCTAGACTCTATGAACTACATGTAAAGGTCAATACATGAAAAAAATCACAAGCAGATTCTTCCTTTTAATTACACCAGTGTAACCTCAAAGACTTCACTAAAGTTGCTTGTATGTAACCAAGAGTCTGATTGGGCCCAGTTATCTTTTTTTTTTTATATTATGACCCAGTTCATATTATTTGTATCACCATCGATCCTTGCTGTATTCAAGCTATTTCTGCTGCTTTTGATCCACTTCTCTCCTCCCCAGCAAGAAAGTGCAGATCTTGCTGGTTAGTTTTATTTTGACGAATACATTCAGGAGGTGCTTTGCTCTGTATTGTTTTCTTCTCTTCACCCCAACTAATCCACTAACAAAATAAAGTAGTTTGCCACTTTTTTCCTTCCTCTGAATTACAGCAGCCCACAGGACTGCACTGCCTCAGGCAATTAAAATTTAATCTTGTACGATGCTTGTAATTTGCAGCATTAAGCAGCTATGTTTTATTCATGGAGGAGACCCAGTAATCTTATCTGCATGACATTTGGGCAGATTACTGTGTAGGCCAAAATTGGTAATGTCACTTTTACATCAGATACTTAACCATCTGGCTGAGTAGTCCTTTTTACAGTTTAATATTAATCAAGTGATAAACCACTGATTTATGTACATGTAATAAAATGATTGTGTACTGAGAACATTTCTGTTTTTCAGAGGTTCATATTTCAGTAGTCACCACTTAAATGAGCACACTGTCCTCCTTATGATCAGATTAATTTTAATTACCCCACTGTGCAGGAATAGGGGGTTTTAGAGTCTTTGTGATTTTTGTGCTTATTTGAGCTGTCACAAATGTATTGTTGACTCCGATTCCTGGTTGTTGCATTGGTGGAAGCCCAATATTTCCAATGGTTTTGTGTCAGCTCAAGTATTTGAGGAGTATTTGATTTTATGCTGTCAGCCTATGGCTGGAAAGAAAGTGAGGAAGTTAGTGCTGTCTGTGTAGAGTTTTTCCAGTAAAGGTGCTGCAGAATGAGGTAGAGTTTGAGTCAAAATGCAGTTCTGCTCTGAAAAGTGGCTCTGCAGAACTTGAATTATGAGGTTCCATATTTACATGTCTCTATCCACAAGGAGCAAATCTATTGAATAAGGTGGTTCCATAGTCAATTTTCAGAGTGGAACAGCAATGTATGCTCTTTGGCTCCCATAGCCACTGATCTTCTACGCCCTCAGATTTACTACAGGAGAAAAGTGTCATTTAAAATCAGCTGGATCAGTTTAAATCAGAGTTTATATTGGAAGTAAAATATTTTCTCTCTCTTCAGGACTGTGACATGGTTGCTTGCCATAATTACTGGCACTGGGCTTTGTATTTTATTGAAAAGGTAGGAGCACACTTCTACATCTATGCTATATAATTCCAAGTGGATGAATATTCTCATATTAGCAGGCAGTCCTGACAAAAATGGTATGGTCTGCTTTCCTGACTTCATATTTGGATGTTTTTATGAATAGACTGCAGTATAATTTATGGTGTTGGCTACTTCAGTAAAGTGTTTTTCAAAAGTGATATTTTAGAGGAAAAATTCTAAAAACACCTGTGCAGGAATGTAGAGAAATTACTAAGACAATTAAATATTACATTATAAGCAAATTCTAAATGACTTTTGTGATATAAAGATGAACTCAGTTCTGTAGTCTTGTGTATGCAAAAATCTCATTGAATTCAGTACACATTTTGCCTGCACAAAAAATGTAGGGGGTTGGAGTTTGCAAAAAATTACCTGAGACCAGACAACAGGGCCGCTATGTTAAAAAATCTGAGATTTTCTGTTGTTAAATTCTCAGATATACTGAATTTCTGTACACACACATTTATATCAAACCTATTGGGTTTTAATAAATACTATGTTTTTATGAGGGATGACTTAGGGTGCTTCTTTTTCAGACACCCAGATTAGATATGGGGAAGGAGAAGAAATGGGCCATGTTGCACATGATCCTATTGACGCTTATTGATGGGATCACTGACATCCTTACAAAAATCTGTTTATTACAGAACTCTACCAGTCATTTTTGGACACTGTTTCCTAGAGCTCATCACACAATCCTCCTTTGCTTTTACAGGGTGACTATGAGGCTGCTTTGACAATTTATGACAATCATGTGAGTATGAATCAATTTTAATTTTGTGAAAAGACATTGTTAAAATGAAATAGAGTAGCATGCCTCATTCTTTATATGACATACAATATATGAAGGTGTGACACCATTTTATTTTTAATTTTTTTATTTTTATTCTTAAACTTTTAATTGGCATTTTAGAGTGACTATTCACCTCAACTGGGAAAATCCCAAGTTAGTTATACAGGTCATCTTAAATTGATATCAAAAACCCCTTTTATATCATACCATCATATTTTATATTTTGTTCATACCACATTTTAGAAACTAATATTTTTTTAGTGTTTTCTGGTTATTTTTATTGGTACTACGTTCCTACCCTGTTATCTTTAGTCAGGTTATCTTAGTTGCTATGAAGAGGCTCTTGAGGGACCAGAAAAAAATACAGATAATCTTGAAAAATGTAACATTATGTAGAATAGTTTTTTTATAAATCTAAGGTGTCATGACCAAAGCCCGATCTCACAGATTAACTACCAAGCCAGTTACTAGTTGGGCTTCCTTTACCGTGTCTTTTCCTTTCTAGGTGACTTGTTAAAGTTCTCTGCTGCTTGAATTTTAGAGGAATTTTTCTAAAATAATCCACAGCAAATTAACTACGAGTCTGCATAACAGGTCTCTTCATACCTGTTTTGGTGTTAAACTTTACAAAAATATTATGTCCTACCTAGTAACTGTTACAAAGTATAGTAGAATTTATGGCTCCATTTTGGGGAGGGCAGAGCTCATAGGAAAAAGCTCTGAAGAAAGAAAGCTCACGGTCGCTGTATTTGATTTTATAAATGGAAAAACAACAGATAAAATAATATGAATATTATTTGTAGATTGTTGTATTCCTGAAAGATACAATTAGATTTGTTACAAAATAGCTATGTCTGGAAGAGTAAAGAGGCAGAATTAATTCTGTACTGTCATAGTAAAGTTGACTCTCAAATTAACTTCCTTCCTAAATATGGGTAATGCCATTTAAGAACACTTTCTGATTGCAGATTATTCCCAGATGCCTGTCAAGTGGAAGTATGCTAGATGTAGTAGATAATTGCTCCATGCTGTACCGGCTTCAGCTGGAAGGTAAAGAATTGTTAGTTTTTGCTTCAGTCTACTTATTCTTCTTAAAAAATAGTGAAACTCCTCCTCGTGCTCCAACATGGAGAAGATTTACAAAAATATGTAGAGCAACTCTGAGCAGTGAGTTATTTTAGAGAAGAAATACCTTAAAGAACTGCTCTTCTTGGGACGTGAGTTTTAAGTTTACATTAACATGCATTACCTTTATTTCTTTCCAGAATGTATTACTTTCTTGTGAGTACAGTATTCCATTCAGCTAAGTTAACAGAGATCATGTTTTTCTTTTTTTGGCAAATTTCATTTCCTCTGTCCCCAGAGATCTGTTTTTCAGCCTCAGGTTAAAAGGCCAAAAGGAATAAGCTGTTAAACAGCTATTGACTGCACTTGCCGTCAGTAGCAAGCTAACACTATATTTAGCTCCAAATTTTGATATTTGAAATAAGTAGTCAATCATTCTAACACAGGGTGGCCAAACTGTGGCTCGTGAGCCACATGCAGCTCTTTTATAGTTAGTGTGGCTTGTGGCGCCTCGCTGTCATTTTCTGCCTACCAAACTAGGGGGGCCAGAAAGCTTGGGGTTCTGTCGTATGACAGAGT
The DNA here is from genome assembly GCA_007922155.1 of Mesoclemmys tuberculata. Classification (NCBI taxonomy): domain Eukaryota; kingdom Metazoa; phylum Chordata; order Testudines; family Chelidae; genus Mesoclemmys; species Mesoclemmys tuberculata. The sequence goes on from ML675742.1 coordinate 3,087,227, forward strand.
GGTGGGTCTAGGAGCTTCTGTTCAGCAGGGAGGGAGATCTCGGGGATCCAGCCCCGCTCCTGCTGAAGCCCTGAGCCCTGGCAGGCATGCCCTGTGGGGCTGGAGCCCCAAGCCTTGGCAGGCACACCCCATCTCTCAAACTCCTGAAGATTGTCGTACGTGGCTCAGAGGGTCAGTAAGTTTGGCCACCCCTATTCTAACAGTTCCATGAGACTAAAGAAACTGCCAGCAGATTTCGTTAACTTTCTTAATGTGAAGTTAGAGTTCCTGAAAATAGTACTTAGTTCCTAAATTGCAAATCATTTTCACAGAACTCTGCTACAGCTAGTCATGCTGTACATATTTGCATATGCAGTCCAGTATTTGTAATCAGATGCCACAGATAGATCAAGAATGCCAACTGTGAGCTTCTCCTCTTTCATCTGTGGCCAGAAGTAGTCATCTATCCCATGATTAGGCCTGAAGCTTATCTAATGGGTTCCAGGACATTGGTGATGGAAGGTGGTTTTGGAAATAAGTAAAATATTTGCTCAGAAGTAGGAGGTACTGCACCGAACACTAGTTACGACGTCTGCTGCATGGAGAGGTGGTTTTTAAAGCATACAAGGCTGAATGAAACTGGAAGTATATGCTGAATGAAATTGCTTTGCCGTGGAGTTTTATTTTAAATCACATATTTTACTCCTAGGTGTGAAGGTGGGAGACAGGTGGAATAAAGTTATCCAGCTTACAAAAAAACACACCAAAGATCATGTTCTACTTTTCAATGATGTCCACATTCTCATGTCTTCACTAGGAGCCAAAGACCACAAAACCACCAATGAGCTCTTAACAACTCTTCAGGAACTTACAAAGTAAGCAAGTAAATTAAAAGGTTGTTCTGAATAAATATTTTCCCATTACAAGGTTTGTTAATATTATAATTAATTGCTTCCAGTTTGCGAGGTACCATAATTTTTTTTCTGTTTTAGGGTGTTATAACCCAAACTCTGGTTTCAGCAGGCTGTTGTCTCTGGAGTTATACAATAAGGATTTCCTAATAGTTGCACACACTCCTAATCAAAAGTAATTGTCTGGAGTGTGTATTTAATCTTGTCAGACAGCATTCTGATCCTAGCACTGTTACTTTGAGTTGTTGCAGCACCCTAACTTGTAGACAGGGTTGCTTTCCTTATACTAGAGATGTAAGTGTTCATTGCTGAACAGAGGCATTTTTCTTGTACAGTAGTAAGAAAACCTTACAAAATAATCCAACTACCTACAAAGGTCTTTATTGCTGTGATGCATCAATTTTAAAATATTGCTCTGTAATCATTATTCATTACCATATATCTATAAAGTGACAGTATTGATAATCTAGTAGTTCTTGTATGTATACAACAAATTATCATTTTCACAAGAAATGGAGTTTAAAGCGCTGCCAAAATAATTTTGCTTAGATTCAGCACAGTTTGCTTCAAAATCTATTCGAATATTTTTGTATTTCATCAAAATAGAAAAATATTTGTCACATCCATGTTTATGTATAAAAAATGTATTTCTTGCTCTCAATTTGCCACTGATTACCATCACAGACAGTACGAGAATGACATTCCACTCTTATATTTTTCCTGCTTTTGTTTTATATACATAACTTTTCTGTGGGTGAAACTGATTTCCCTTCTTCCTTCAGAATACAGTTTGAGTCAATTGGTGCTTTTTACTTCTGGCCCAGATGCAAGACATTTGTGGCATGTGAGGTGACATGAGGGCAGCCCTTGGCTGGTGATGAGAGGACCCCTGAGCAGGACCCCAGAGTAGAGGTCTGGCCAAGGCTGCCTTACAGCCATGGGGGAAGTGGTGCAGATTGAGGTGACAAAGGGTTAAAAAACTTTTTAGTTCATCTATTTTCCACGCCTTAGACGGGTGGGGGGCTTGGAGGAGAGAGGGAAAAAGTGTGATAGTTCTTTTTTTTTTAATCTTATCTACTTTCACTAATTTATGACTCTGTCAGTTTTACAACTTGAAATGGGACTTTCTATTTCTTACTTAAAACAATAGGTTTTCTAAAGGGATTAATTCTTAAAACACACACTTACAAACACACATTTATACAACTTAGGTTTGATTTATTGAGGAATCTGTACCGTTTCAATTTCAGCTCGTAATACTGCCGAGGTGAATGAATCCGATAACGGAACGCATATTTAGCAGGAGGGGGGTGGAAAGGTACAGACACACACAGGGTGTTAGTCCCCTGCTGTCACAGCTCTACTGAGCAACAGAACTGCAGGGGCTCATGTTCAGAGGGAGAAAGAATTGACCTTTCGGTCCACACACTCCGCCTGCCCGTTGGGTCACTAGGTTCATACAGGCCCCCCTTGCTATTCACCCGACAAACTTATGGACGGATGAGGGCGGTTGGAACCTGTCTTAGTCCAAGACCTAGTCAACAGTTTATAAATCTATCATTCATTTATACAATAACACACATTCTATATCCAATCTAAATACACTATTTATTGGGAGTTTTTACCTTACCACAAATTAGCTTCTCTTATTCTTTTACAAATTCTTAACACACAAATAAAACTTAAACAACTGATTACAATAACACATGTACACAAAACAATTAGAATTATTACTAGTTTTACATTCACACTCAATACTCACCACATATATGAACGAACTCAGCTGCAGCAAAAAAAACAAACATACCATGGCCAGGTTCTCCTTACATTTATGCTATATTTTCATCCAGGTGGAACCTCTATCGTATTCACACCCAGGTTATCAGCTCTGACACCCTACCCTGTTATTTTGAGCGACGAGCTGGAGAGAGGTGAAATTGTTGATCAGACCCTTTGCGCAGTGCTATTCTGGTGCACTCCCTTCTTGATTCGTGGCTCCCCAAAAAGCCTCAGTCTGACGACCCCTTTTATATCTCTACTTCAGCCAATGCATCTGATAAGCCAATGATAGACCCTTCCTTTACCATCTTATCAACAGCCCCCTCCTCAAAACTTTACTGCTGACTTGAAAAGCTAATTTTGCAGCGACTGCAAAATTCCCATGTCTGGGTCTGGAACTGCTACATGTACCAGCTCCCATTATCATGGGTTTACTTCTAGGTCAAGGTCTTGTTTTCTTTTTTGCTATCTCTGAGTCCCCCACACATGGATTTATAGCTTTTCTCAAGATGGACTCGGGGCACTGATTTTACAAACATGTTTTTACCCTGTTACAACAGCATGCAAGTAGTACCTCAGAGCATTTGAAATGGACAGGGCTGGCAAAGAGAAAACCACCTACAATGGCAGCTGTTTTCACTTACAAAGGAAAGGGAGAGCTTATGATTTGTCTTTGGTTGCAGAAGCGTAATGAGTATTTGTACGCTGGTGGGAAGAACCCGACCCCCCCATTGCCACCCTACACACGACTAACTAAAAATAGAAATGGTTTGTACATAGCATTAGAAAGATGATATCAGGGCCTTTATAAACCAAAGAAAATAGGGCAGCAGGGTTACTGTGGTTTCACTTTATTACGATTCCATTTATAAATGGTGTATAAAGGGTTACTATGTGATTAAATGATGCTACAAGCATTTTACAGACATAAGTAGTGTGTGTTAGATGATTATAAGCACACCAGTAAAAAAAATGTTTTGATGGTTATAAGCAATGTATTGAACTGTTAGACTCCCTAATGATCTTCCCCTCCCCACCCCCAAAAGTAATGCCTATTACCCTGTTTAGAAACGGAATCTTAAAATCAAGTGTGACAGATTTTGTTTCGTACATAAAGTTGCAGAACAACTCTGAATCACATTCTGTGAATATGATCCACTGACGCTTTTACAGAAGAAAATGTGAGAAATGTAGAGTTGACAAACCGCATAATCTTGTTTGCTTACTACTAGCAGATCTTGATGGCCTTTTTTTCTTTTATTGTAGCTTCTGTACATGCTGTAGAACTTCAAATTTAGCGACTGGATATTTGTAGAACATTTAATGATTTTACACTTAGTATTGCTAACCCTTCCCCTGTGCTACAGTGCTTTCCTCTGCCTATATTACCTTTTTCATTGTAACATTGTCATTGTTGTAATTGCTGTGCAGTGCAATAGTTATTTGAACCATTGTAAAACTTATTTTTACTTTCTTTACATTATAAAGTCGATCTTGATATGAATAGGTATACCTGAAAAACTAAACATCAAGTTAAACTTGGTGTTTACTAAGCCAAAATGTGGTAAATAGGACTATGTACTCATGTCAAGAAAGTTTCTAAAATAGTAACAATTTGTTTAGAGTAGCCATAAAATTCTAAGAACCAACTGCCTGCTCTGTTTTCATGACTTTATATTATAGATGTGGGAGAGGTTGGACGATTTGACATATTTGTACATTTTTTATGCTTGCAGCTGCACATTGCATATGCATTTTTTACCTTGTGACTTTTGATAAACTTAGTGTGCCACTTGATTATCCATTTGTATTGTAGTGACAAAAAGACAGTCCTGGGCCAACGAGCTGACATTCCAACTAGTGTAGGAGAACTGTCTCGCAGCTATTTGTTGTAAGCTCCTTAAGTCAAAGTCAGAAGCATAAATTTAGCACTATATAACTACATAAAACAGCTTAACACTATACAGATTTTTAATAAACTACCTAATCTAGTGCTAAGAAAATGCTTCAACTGACATAACTAAAAACTAAATTTTAAACAGAAACCTATATTTGATTAGACGGAGCTTAATTTTGTTTCCTTTTGTTTTTTACTGGGAATTGATATAAACTAGATTAATAAATAATCTATTACACTGGATCATTAACCTGTTGACTCTCTCCCCTCTCTTGGGTGGATCAATGTGCAAACAGAATTATCTACTTTGTTATGCTAGGGGTGAGAGGAAACCTGTTGAAGTAGCTCCCTGTAAAACCTGCCTTTTATTCAGGACATTAACAATCAGGCTCCTTTTGGAGTAAGATAACTGAAACAGAAGCCGTTGCCCAAAGCACAGGCCACATGCAAAGCTGGTCAGAAACTGATCTGTATGGATGGAAGAGTTTTACTGGATATTGTTTGGTGGGTAGGTGTGTGAGTAGTACTCTGACAGAAGGCAATAAAAAGCCAAGAGCGTCCAGAGAAGCACTTGTAGAATGACCCTGACGAAAGAGTTCTTTCTGGGTAGTGTTGCCTGGAAAAAGAGGATGGAAATATAGAGCAAAAACCCTGTCTTCTGTTGTATGTTCATTTCCTAGCCTGTTGATGTAAGCAGGACTTTGAGTAGCCTCTGTACGTTCGCATCAAGAAATTCCTGATTTTTATCATCAGTTTCTCCTCTTAATAGAAACAACCTGCAATGCCCCTGATGATTGGCTAACTACCCAGCTGAAAAGGGGCTATGGAAAGGACGTTTTCACTTATCCAATAAAAACACTTGATTTCAGAATTTTTAAAGTTACAGCAAATAAGGTGGTTCTGTGAGTATATGTCCCTAGGGGTTTTCACAAAAGGATGTACGTACTATACTGTGCTTTTGATCAGAGACTGCAAAGCAGTGTCTGTGGGCACAGGCCTTTGCAGAGCAGTGTCTCATGCTTCGAATGAGGACATAAGGAGGTACAAGCCCTCCTGTGCCATTTAGTTCCTTCTCAACAACCTGCAGCTGGAGATGGAGCATTCTGTTGTATTCGGCTTCCTGCCTTTCATGTTGTGACTCCTTAATTTCTTTTTTACTTCATTTTTTAATAGTTTATTTTCATTTGATTACTCTTTATTTTATTTAGCACTATTGTGCTTCCAGTGGCATGGAGGGCTTACTGACTTTTCTTTAGGGACCTTTCTTTTGTGCTACAATACAATTTGTTATGCTAAAAATCCCAGGTTTTAAGCCCTGTCAGATCTGCCCCAGGTCCTCTCCCCACAGTGACAGACACTCAAGTTGTCTGTGGTGTTTGGGGAAGTCTCACAATCCTTCTAATGCAAAGCTTTGTCTGGGTTTCAAGAGAAGACCAAAAAAGACTGGGAGACCAGACTTAAGCTCTTTTTAATGGAAAATGATCGTATTCAGAGGTCTGTTCCCCACACCTGTGCATTGGTCTTCTTGTCACAGGAGGCCTTGGTTTCTGTTGCAGTCTTGTTTATGGCCCAAAGACTAAAACTAAAGAAGAAAATACCCCTCTTTTCCCTGCATGGAGAGCTATAAACCCTAAAACCTGCTCTCTGGAGACCTCTTGTCCCTTTAAGGGTACAGTAGAGGCACTGACTGAGTCCAGAACTGAAGGACTGGTGATGCAGAAGAAGCCCTGCTTGGACAGTTTGCCTGCCCGCACAATAACCACCGCAGTGGCACCTACTGACATGTTGGAGAACTGCAGTACACTCAGGGCTACCATCCAGGCCCTGGCACCAGCAGCTCAATGTACCTCTGAGGTGGGAAATGACCCTACAACCACCTCTGTCTCACCTGTCGGCATTTCCACCTCCGGTACCAACACGCGTTGTCTGAAAGCTATCAGATGCCTCCACTTCCTTCCAGGTTCCTTTCTTAAGAGGATTTAATAATTTCTGATAAACCTGAATCTCCAATACTGTGTTGATCTACAAGAGCTACCACCCTGACAGCCACACATTGAGACTTGTTAAAGTCTCCAGCCTGGTTAGGACAGAGGGTCCCTCTCTTTAGCTCAGGGGAGGATTTGTTGGACTCAAAGATTTCAGTATAGGGATGTTATCTGGGGAGTCCCTTCATGACGAGGATCCTAAGATATTATCTAATACTATAGGCTCAGTAACTATGGATTTCATTGGGGTCCCTTCCTTTATCCCCCTCCCCAAAGGGGTTGCTGTGACTCTGAAGGTTCCTACAGTGCTATTAGATATCTCAGGAAAATTCATTGGTCCTGTACCTGCCACTGACACCTGCAGACTGGCCTCTGGTACTTACGATACTGCCCATTTCTCAGGTACCAGATGATCTACAGAAAGAAGAGTTTCAGGTTGAGGACATCTCACCTTCCTCTGGATGGGGCAGTAATGCCACCACTGCGTGCCTACACTGGTGATTTCAAAGCCTTTCCGGACTTCATGAAGAGGCTAATGGTTTCTCTTTAAAAAATCCCATTTGAGGAAGTCCAGGAGTCGAAACATTCCTTGGTGGATATCCTGAATATGGAAAGATTGCCCTTCCCATCAATGAGGCATTGTTATCGTCCGCATACACCCTATGGCAAACACCTGCCAACCTGTAAGCAAGCAGATAAGAAATACTACATCCCGCCAAAAGGAATGGAGTACTCCTCCTACCACAGCCCCAATTCCCTTGTAGTCAACAAAACCAACGAGGCAATCAGTCAAGCTTGCTCTTGCCTTTTCCATATGACAAGAAATCCAAGCAGCTGGATTTGCTTGGAGGGAAGCAGCTCAGTAGCTGCTCTCTAATTTTGTATTGCCAATTATGAAGCCTGAAATGGCAAAACACAATTTTAACATATTCCAAGTTTTCAGTTTCAGTCTATCACTGCAGCACAGTTGGTTGCAAAAGCTTTCCTACCAGCTGCTGTACTGCCTCTGACAGTCTCCATGGTGGTCATGAGAAGAGCATCGTGGCTCTGGTCCTTGGGTTGTACAGAATACCATAGAAGGCCTACTGTTTCATATTCTGGTATTCTGTTCCATAGAATACCATGGAAGGCCTGCTGTTTAAAGGGCCTAAGTGCTTCAGTGAACACAAAGACTCCTCCCTCCATACTCTCAAAGATTCCAGAGCAACATTGCAGTCACTTGGGATTTATGTGCCTGCAACAAAAAGGCACTTTAGTGGATCCCAATCTGCTCAAATATCAAGACCATTCCAGTACCATCAGCCCACTTTCTCTATGCCTCAGGAACCCTTCTGGAGACAGGAAAAACCACAAAACAGGGGCCACGCACCCAGACTCCTACTCAATCAGCCCCTCCCTATAAGAGACTTTTCAAACCTCAGTTGAAGGCATCAAGCAACCCACTCCACCAGATCATCTGTTGGGTGACTACCATCCCTTTTGGATATTCTGTCCCACTACTTACCAGTCTGGGAATCACTCATCTCAGACAAATGGATATTGGAGGTTGTCAGAGTAGGTTGTTCTCTCCACTTCTGTTCTACTCCTTGCTCCCCATCCTCTTCAGGGCCGCTTCTCATGAGACAGTCCTAAAATAAAAGGTTGAGACTCTTCTTTTGGGAGCAATAGACCTACTTCCACCAGAGTTCATTGGAAGGAGGTTCTATTACTGTTATTTTCCTTGTTCCCCGAGAAAGATGGAGTGTGGAGACCAATTCTCAACCACAAGAACTTGAACAACTGCATCTTAGTACAGTACTTCAGAATGGTGACACTAGTTACCATAATCGCATCCTTACAACCAGGACCTACTTACAGCTCTCAACCTACAGGACACCTGCTTTCATATGGCCATCCACCCCTCACACAAGCATTCCCTACATTTTGTAATAGGGGCAGATCACTTTCAATATTGAGTTCTCCCCTTCGGAGTGTCCCCAGCCCTGAGGGTGTTCAGAAAGATTCTCTCAGTGGTGGTCACTTGCCTACACTAGAGGGGAATATGGGTATTCCCATACTTGGATGACTGGCTTCTCAGAGGCTGGTTTCCAAAGAGGTTCATTGGACAATGGCCAGGGCATTAACTCTATTCCAATCTCTGGGCCTTTGTACAAACCACAAAAAAAACCCAGGCTGACTCCAGTACAGAACAGATTTTGTAGGCACTACCTTAGACTCCACAACTGCAAGAGCCTACCTACCCAAAGAGCAAGTCTCCACACTAGCCAACCTAATCTCAACATTACAGTTCAGTCCACAAACAAGTGTAAGGACATGCCTTCAGATTTTGGGCCACTTATGTGATTAGTGTGGATACCAGTGAGACCTGGTACACCAGATTTGCAGATCAATAAGGTTTAATGTGCAAGGTTTTTTTTATAAATATACTAGTTAAATACAAAGCCTAAAATTAACTAAAATATCATACTCACTAAGTCTAGTGAGCTAAGCAGTTACTCAGAAGGCTGTATACAGGAAGGGCTTTCTTCAGGGGCCCTGCCAGGGAGTTGGTGAATCATCTGATCTGACCGGCAGCACCTCCTGTGGAGTCAAGTGTTGATGGAGTGCATCCCTTTGTCTAAGTAGTGACTTCTTATACCCTTCCATAATTACCTCTACTCATTATCATATGCTAATTACCTACACTGGGTTTTCACCCTTAACTACATTCCATTCTCACCATGATAATTGGGGTCATCAAAACAACATCTGGTGAAAGGAGGGGTGGTGTAAAAGTATGCACTTTGGCAATGAAACAGCGTACCCCCCTGACATTCAAGGATAACTTGTTATTCCCATCCCCGTTATCTATGTGCAGCTGCAAGCATACATGTGTATTTTGTCTTATGTGCCATGGTGTGCAGAAACAGACATCTGCAAGGTGACTCAGTGGTCCTATTCATCTCTGCCAACTGGAAGATGTCATGCTACAGGGATCAGAATAGCCAAGCAAGCAACTGAAGCTATGTTAGGCTTGTAGGACACTGGTCAAGCAACTCACGTTGTAGTGGGCCTCCAACATACCTGGTCTCCAGAATACAGTCTGACTCCCCAAGCAAACTCTTCTGGCAGGATCATGAACAGGATCTCAAAAACTGTCTTACTCAGCATCTGCCAGACCTGAGGTCACCCACGGGTAGACCTCTTTGCCACTCCAACCAATGTGACATGTCTGTTCCACTCCAAGTGGGGTTATGGCCATAACGGTTTCTGGGAATGCCCTGATAACCCTATGGCCCTATACCCTTCTTTATTATTATTCCCCTATACCACTAATCCTTAGGACCCTTCTAAAGCTGTGCCAAGAAGGCGCTCATAGCACCTGCTTGGCCAAGACAGGTGTGGTACTCCTACCTCATCCACTTTTCAGAGGTAACACCCCTCAGCCTTCCTGTCATGAAGGACTTCTTGGCATAGCATTCAGGGACCCTAATGCATCCCAGGCACTCTTCTCTGAATCTGAAAGCATGGCTCCTTGATGGTTCTGAAGCATGCATTTAATCTTTTTGGTTAGAATTCTTACCCGGTAGAAACCCAGTACTCAAGACTTGTTTCCGGAAGTGGAAAGGCATCCAATCCCGGTGCTCCCTCCTGTCTTCTCAAACCTTGCCTTCCAAGATCCTGGACTACATATTAGTATTAAACACAGGATCTGTTAAAGATCTCTGTCAGGGTACATCTGTCCAGCACTTCAGTCTTTGCCCACCATATCACAGCCAGATTCCTGAAGACTCTACACTAGTGGTTCTCAACCTTTCCAAACTACTGTACCCTTTTCAGGAGTCTGCTTTGCCTTGCATACCCACAAGGTTCACCTCACTTAAGAACTACTTGCTTACAAAAATCAGCCATAAAAATACAAAAGTGGCACAGCACATTGGTACTGAGCGCACAGGTGCATGCACATCCTGCTGTAGAGCACCTATAGGAATGAAACATCTCTAAGAACACAAGTTATTGTAATGTAAGTAACCACTATATTGAGCAAAATGTACAGTGTGTGCTTGATCTGGTTCTGTGTACCACTGTTCCTTAAACTCAGTTAAACTAACTTGTGTGCATGGTATCATGCTTCAGGAGGGGACAGAACAGCACTAAAAAGAGTACAAGTGCTGAAGTCTGACATTCTGCTCAGTTGGCAGTTAACTCTTATCTTGTTCTGCAGAGCACCTGGTGAAGATCATGAGCTGGGTCTGGCTCTGAAATTGGGGTTGCCGCTTTGCCAGGCTTTGGTAGAGTTTGACAATGGAAATTACGATAAAACAATAGAATTACTTTACCCAATTCGCTACCAACTCCTACAGATAGGGGGCAGCAATGCTCAGGTAAGTGGCTTGAAGGTTATTTTATTTCATTGTATTTGTTTGTCTTTCAGTCGTATGTGTCAGACTTCCTTTTTAGTTTTCCTCTTTCTAAATTTGTGGTTATTGAAACAAATTTACAAATAAGTACTGCGTCTCAGCTGCTTAATGTAGTTGGTGGAAGTAAATCTCTCTTAGATGGGTTTAACCAGCCAGAAACCAAGCAGTTGTTACTAGCATCATTTATTACTAAATATTAACTTATGTTCATTTTCATGACTTCTTTTGTCAGAGGGATATTTTCAGCCAGCTACTGATTCATGCTGCTTTAAATTGCAGATCAAAAGTCCATCAGAACCTGGCTAGGTGAGTACCACTTGTTAAAATAAGGTCTTCTGGATTCCATGAGATGTATCAATAGGAATAGTATTTATGAAAGCAGTTTAAACATTGTAAATTGCAAGTAAAATTATATGCTAGCAAAACTAAAGCTATATAGTATTACATTCAATCTTTTAGGTCACAATCTGAAGCAATTGTCAAATACTAACTTTGTTCAGCTGCTACAAATGGGGCTGGTCAGTGTTGACTCTTGTAGCTGAATTGACTGCTAAAGAACTGACATTATGTTCCAATCTGGGTACCATTGTATTTACATATGGAGCAATATTATACATCATGGATTTCAAAATAAAACCTATATGAGCTGCCTAATAGCAAAACCTATTCCAGTGATGTCAAATCTAGCTTATTTGGGATTCAATTTACTAGGCTTGGCCAAATAAAATTTTTATTTTTTCTAATTTTGATGATTTTTAAGATTTTTTCTATTTTAACCTTTTATTTGTACAGTTGTGGGGGGTGAGGGTCGGGGCCAGGTTAGTGCTGACAGCAGGGCTGCTCCCTGTGTCGCTGATGGCCCCAAGACAGTGCAGACCAGCTGAAAGAGTTAGTCCTGACTTAACACACCTGTAAATTAGTGGAAAATCAGACCCCTAGCTTTTAAGTAATGACCTTACTATCAAAACTAGACAACAATAGTTGGGGAGGAACTTTAAACGTAATTTGGCATGGTAGTCTATTTCAAATATTTATGATTAAAGATTGTGACGTGAAGCATCGGAGCAGGAGTGGATGGTTAGTGGTAGAAAGTGAGCTGGAACAAATGAGATTTTAGGATCTTGAAGGGAGGAGAGCAAGATTTGGCATAACCTCAGAGTTCATGTGCTTTGCTATTTTCAGTGCCACATGGCTATGAAAATGAACAATTAATTGGAGGGTTAGAAATGGGATACATATGTCCTGGGATAATATGTTCTGCTTTGTGGTATTTGTGGTCAAGGCATACTATAGGATATGAGCATTTAAAAACATTGTATGCTGTTTTCCACACTGATTTTCCTTGAATAATTCATTAACGTGCCAGTGACTGAAATATCGACCAGCTTTTTTGCTTCAGCAAGTTAGTTATTTTCAAATGACACATGACTACTAAACCAGAAACAAAAACCTGCTGCAATGATTGAGCACTGTATTTAAGTCCTCTTTTTTCCCTCCCCTCCCCTCCTCCAGATGCCTCCTGACAGAACGTGATGGGTTAAGACCAAATTCACCATTGACCGAGCGACTTATTCGGAAGGCATCAGCTGTTCATGCGATGGGATAAATCTTAAATCTGTTTTCCAGTGGCAATAACAATTAGCACTATAATCAGTTGCTTTCTATGGCATTAAAAGAATCAAAATGGGGAAAATACTGCATATGAGATCTCCTAAACACTTGAGCGTTGGGAAGTTTGTTGTGGTGATTCAGCATCATTGCTTGAGTTTCTGGCACACCTGAGATTCTTGCAAGATTCTGATCTAGCTGTGCTTTGCAGGGCAGAAGTAGCAAATGAAGTAGACACCCATCGTTTGTTTAAAGCATGCTGACCCATTGCTTTTCAGGGGAGCGCATAAGTTTTATGCTTATCAGATTGCAGGATACATGGCTATTGTAAAGTTGTGCACTGTCAAAGTAGACAGTGGTGCAGGATCCTAGAACATGAATGGGGATGGGTAGAGCTGTCACATGAAGAGCCTACCAAAAAAAAAAAAACCAGAGGAATAAACAGTGCCAAAATGTGTAGAAAGTGAACTAATGTGTTGACAAGTTCCTTTTGGGCCTCTCCCCTATGACTCCAGAAGGTCCTAGCTCCACAGAACCACTGCTGCAAAATAGGGGCAATATTTGGGAATCCTTTGCTTCCATGCAGTTCTAGTTCATGTGGACTCCTAATGCATGTAGTGGTGGGGAAGGAGAGCAGGAATTTGAGCCAAGGAATCCATTGACAGTCTTCTCCTATGGAATGGGAGTAGCCATAGGGCTGCTTCAGCCCTAGACTTGCAGTAAAGGTGTGGGGGAAGGTGAATGAGGACGTCTACCACATACAAACACAGCTATGCCAGAGTGACATTACCTAGCATGCAGCTAAGTCTTTTTGGCCTGCCTGCTGGTTCCAGGATTTGGCTTCAAGTTCCTCAAAGGCATAATTTTGTATCATTTACTATTAAAATCATGCAGGTATGAACTGATCTTGTAAGTCAGCCATTTCACAGTTGTTAATCAAAACTTCTGTTTTATGTTCTTACTGCATTTAATGGAAAATATCCTACGAATGAAGCATATTTTTGTAACACCAGTGGATGGTGGCTTCAGAAAAATCTGGCAATCTATTAAAATTGTAGAGATTTTTTCTCATATGTAACTGTTCTTTTTATTATCTGATTGAACTGATACATTTGCAATGTAGAAATAGGGTAAGAGTCAAATTTATGGCTATGTGATTTATGCCATTACTAATAGTACCCTAAAAACCTTCATTACAGTCAAGGAGATGGTAACTTTTTCTGAATTTAAGCATCAAGGAAGTGACTAATGTATGAAACTGTGCAGTTTTGAATATTTTACATATCGGTTTTATTCAGTGTACATCTTTCTTTAGCAGAACTTAAGTCAAGCTGTTCTGTACACCCCACATATGCAAGGAGACCCCCACTCTGACTTTAGGATTTGAAGTATCAAGTAGAGCGACAATATACTCCTATCCTCCTCTTTGTCAAACAAATCCCATTTTAGGACTGATTTTCAGAGGTGGAATTGGTATATAAACCATTTTCCTTATACAAATGTTAGGCATTTTTGTTCCTGAATGTAGATTATAATTTACATTTATCTTTCTGTGCCATCACCTCACTCCTTTATTTCTAGAATGAGGCTGCAATGATTTGTTTTAAGTGCTCTAGATCCCTAGTTACTCTTTGCTTAAATCTTTCACCTGTCAAATTAGAATGAAGCATAACCACATTAATACTTGCTTTTTTATGCTGAACAATCCCAAAGTGTTTTGTTTTTTTTTTTTAAACTGTAGACACGGCACCAATGAAATGATGAAATGGAGAGAAACTGCCGCGTGCGCTGCAGGGGAGTGAAAACTTGTCCAAGGACACTGGCCCCTGCTCTGCCCCCTTCTGCATAGATATTAATGTTGACACTTTTTGTAGGACAGACACAACCTCTGTTTAAGGTCTCCTACAGATTAAACTGTGATACTATCATTATTTGCCTGAGAGAGAAGTTGACCCTAAACTGAACCTGTAGTTTGACTACAGCTGCTGTAAGCACTTCTCCAGTTGCTGCTTACGTTTTATGTTGTAACTAAGCATTGTTCCTCATGCCACCACAGCCCACAAGTGTTGCACAATGCTACAGTTCTGAACTTCTGCTCTCCACAAACTACCAACAGTGTTCATCTAACAGGCAGACTTCTATCACGAATAAGGACAATCATTCATTTGAGAGAGGGTTAGTCCAGGGAACAGCTGTGCTAACAGTGCTGTGGTCTTCCCCAAAAGTATGAGGTTGATAATGGTCTTGCCTTTTATGTGCTTGATGAGGGCTCTCACATTGACACATTTGAGAATAAAATCTATTTAGCGAGGAATATCAGGGAGCATGGTAGTGTCTTCCTTCTGTAAAGTACCCTGGCAACCATCACAAAATGTTTTAAAAAAGGAGTGAGGGGAAAGACAAGTCCAACACTAAATTACCAAAAAACTGTTCAAAGCACTGTATATAAATCCTAAATTACAGTGAGCTATTTCAGGTTTGTTTTGGCTTTCAGGCCTTCATCCTGATACGGCCTTAGCCTTGTCTGTGCTTTCAGGAGCATTTTAGAGATTTTGGGGTTTTTTTTAATTCAGCTATATTGCAAAAGCCATTTGAAAATACAGCCATAAATAACAAAAGCTCAGATCCTCAAAGCTATTTTGACTTAAGTCCCCATTTAAACACCACTGAAATTTTCCCAACTCTGTATCACGTGGCATTTTCAAAGCCACCTCAGCCCTGATAACATCTCACAGCAACTATGGAATCCAGGAGGCCTAGCTTAAGCTGAGGCCTGAAGCAGGATTCTCAAAGTAGGCAGGGGAATGTGCCTATTCTGCCAGTGGGGTCTAATCCTGTAGGTGCATTATGACTACACCCAAGGCTAGATGCAGGCCAGATTGGGTGGGGGTGACCATAGCACCTACACAAAAAACCAGGGGCACAGGGAAATGGTGCAAGCTTCAGTGAGGTATCTCGCTTGAGCGGGAACCAGAAATAAATTGTTTTGGCTGTTCATGTCATGAGCTGCCTAACTGGCTGAGTCATCTTAGGTACGTAAATGCAGGAGACAGCTTGTGGCTGAGGGTCCCAAGCAGAGAGAAGGGCCTGTCCCTGGCCCATAAGCCAAGTGCTATAGGTCAGCCATCTAGGTGCCTGCACCCCTCTCCCTGGCATTTCACTCCGGGCTGTGCACTCAGCTTGTTGGCTTCTGAGGATCTCTCTTCTAGATTTCTAACTCTCCTAGGTATGTACTAGGTGGGGTGCCTGGGTGCCTTCTTCAGCTGAGGACTCCAGTAGGCAGCAGGCCAGTGAGGGTGTAGGCATTGCAAGACTGAGCAGAGCCGTGCCTGAGTACCTTTGAGGCCCAGCTTACACTACAGAGTTAGGTCAATATAAAGCAGCATATGTTGGCCTAACTCTGAGCATCCACACTAAAATGTAACTTCCACCAATATAAGATACCCACTATACTGACTTAACTCCACTTCTGTGAGCAACTCAGGGTGATGCAGTGGACACTGCATTACTTACATCGCCTATTAGCTGTCAGCCCCCCATGGGGCTCACAGCTGGAGCCCCCCACATACATACACACCATACACACATCAGGCTGACAGCCTGAGCTGGGAGCCTGGCATGGGGGTCAAAGCTGGAAGTGATGTAGGAGCATAAATCCCCTGGAAAGTCAATCATTTAGGAGCTCTTGAAAATCCTGCTCACTGTGGTTGATTTTCTTCTTAAGTCAATATTCTGAGCCAGTGCAGCCTAGGATAGGAGGCCCTCCTGAAAGCCCTCGTTATGCCAAGTCTTAAAAAAAATCCAAACAACTAAAGCCACATACCCACAGGCAGAGCTCTTGAAATGTCAGAAAAGGAAGGCGCTATGTAAGGGTCCCCTGTGGTGCAAGTCCTGGTTTCAGGCCTGGCCCATAGGAGGGCAACCTGCAGTTCAAGGGCCCGACCCTTAGGCCAGGTGGCCGACAAACAGGAATGAACTCCAGCCTTTCCTAGGGCGAGTGGGCAGTTCTGGGCCCCGGCCCTCGAGCAGGACAGGCCGGCAGCGGGGAAAACAAACAAACAGTCTCTAGCCCTTGGCAGGGCGAGGAAACAGTCCAAGGCCCAGCCCTGAGGCAGGGCGGGCCGGCAGTGGGGAAAGTAGTCCCTAGCCCCAGTGGGGTTACCAAGCGATCCCAAGCCCTGGCCGTGGGGCAGGGTGCAGCAGACAGTGGGGAACAGGCTTTGGCTCTCAGCAGGCAATCACCCCTAGGTGGGGGTAGGAAGGGGGACGCAGGCCCATCCGTCCCCACTGCATCCCAGCCCAGGGCCCTGGCAGTGCTGGGGTGTTCTGTCTGGGGGGCTCCAGCCGAAACACGCTGCCTCAGTGGGAGCACAGGCTCAGCCGGACGGCAGTCGGTCACCCTGGGCTACTGCCTCCCACCCTCTCCCTAGAGTACCTGGTCTCTGGAGTCATGCCCCGTCTCCTTGGGGTGCTCTGCCCGAGGGGAGCGCCAGAAGCCCTCGGCCTCACTGCTTGACGGCAAGCCCGGGAACTGCTGGAATCACACGCAGACAGCAGCTCCTCCAAGTTGCAGGGTCCTGGGGTCTTCGCTGGCTCACGGGGAGCTGGCAGCTCCTCCAGGTCACCAGGCCCCAGGGCTTCCTCCAGCTCGATGGGCTCAGGCAGCGCCTCCAAGTTCTCTGGGCCCCAGGCAGCTCCGGCAGTCTCACCTGCAGATAACAGTTAGACCCAGGCCCCAGCACCAAGGAAGCAACAACCTTCTCTCTCGGCCACCATCTTCAGAGTGAGCGGCACGGCCTGCCTCTTATGCTTCCTGTCCGGCCTACCTGCTTCTGGTCTGGTGTCTGTACTCCTGGGCGCCTCCCCTCCCTCCCACCGAGGGGGTTAGGCTTTCCCGCACCGTCAATCTCTGAGGCAGCCCACACCTCCCAGATACAAGCTGACTCTGGAGACCACAGTGGGAATATTGTATTCCCTTCTGAGCACGTCCTGTGTTGGACAGAAATTGGAGAGTTCAGAGAAAAACTACATGCAGGGCCTAGCAAGATGAAAGACACATTTACTTATCCCAGTAACTTGCTTGACTGTAGCTGCTTTTGCAGGGTTTAATAAATGTTTGAAACATGTCTCTGCACTCTGAAAAAATATGATTAATTTCTAAACAAGTTTCTGTTCAGCTTTCTAGCAGCGTAATTCTTAATTGTTCCCTGAATTAGTTTGTTCAAGTTAAATTCCAGGCAGAACCACGTGGGCTCATGTTTTCAGAGAAGCATTTAATACATGGAAGGGAAATACATGTACAGTTCCTATTTACTTCAGCAAGGAATCAGAGAGGGTGATCTTGAACTATATGCTATTCAGTGATAATTCACCCACTGAGAAACAGGTTACTATAAACGCCAGCGCCTTTGTTCTTTACAAAAGGTATTCCTTTACATACAGCTACTGTGCCTATAAGATTTTCTACGGTGTTCTATCAAATATGTAATCTGATCTTAATGTATTTGCAAGAAGTGACTCATCTTACTCTCATTTTTAAGATTGGGAACCTGAAAACCAGAAGGTGTAACGTGATTTGCCAAACATTAGAGTGCATTAGTGGCAGTATTGATGACAGATGCTATCCATGCACCTGAGGGCAGAATTTGGCCCATCTTGCTTTAAGAAAATTAAAATTATGCTACAATTTCCTGTATTTTATTTAATTATTTATTTACATTAGCTTTAAGTGAATAAATTCTTACCCTTTTCTGCACAAATAAACCAAACTGTGTTAAGAAGCTTGCTCTTTTAGTCACCATTTACATGGCTGAAAGATTATGGTAAATTTTAATCTTCTGTCTGGCAGATACACAGCTGTGATAGGGACTAAAGGTACCCCTGTGTCCAACAAGTTGTTAAGCATGAAGTTGGTGCTTCAGAGGAAAAGTGACATCTAGTGACCAATTGAGGGTCTCACTCGTTAATACTTGGTGAGGTAAAGTAGCCTGAAAGCTACAGCCCAGCATTTACAAATGGATACCTGAAATAAGGCACCTAAATAAAAGATGCTGAAATTTCAGGGGTGCTAAGGAGCTGTAATGCCCACTGAAGGCAATGGAAATCAGTCAAGTCTAAATTATGCCAACTAAATGAGCACTTACAGTACCTTACCATTTTGAATGCTTGCTTTTTGGTTTGTTCCAATGTCTTAGGCCTACTCTGAAAGGGCAGTAGCTGCTTTATGGGATCTGCCATAGGTCACATGCACAGAAAGGCATTTGTCCAACCTGGAATAAGGCTAACTCTTATCCTTAACATGATTGGCTCTCCGCATTACTGGAGAGGTTTTGCCTTGACCCTTTTCCCAGGCAGCTTGCTTCCTGCTAAAGTTTTAAAGAGCTAGTATACATAGCCTCAGTGTTTGGTAGGTGTTGGATACAAAGAGCAGGAGGCTGAGCCTCATGGTGCCTAGCTTTGATGTGCCTAGAAAATCACAGGCACCCACACAGCCTCTCTTAGGTGCCTAGGCTCCCTGTGCAATGAAGGGGAAGCGAGGCACCCGAGAACGTGACTCACAAAGCCAGTATGATTGGCTTGTTTAGGTAAGGCACCACCTATGGGGATTCTGATGACGGGTGTGGTCCAAGACCTGCTCATCTCACAGAAGTAGGCACCTACTGTTACATCCTGCACCGCCAAATAAAATAAATAAATAAAAAGACCAGCTCAACTGACTTGGGATCACGCGATGGGGCTGAAAATGGCAGACCTCTGTGTCTCAGAGTCCAGGCTCCAGCCCGGGCAGGAACTACTACACTACTAGTTTTTAGCCCTACAGCATGAAACGCACAACCCCAAGTCCATTGAAATGTGTTTCTGTAAGCTTCTTTTTTCGCAGTGTCCAGCTACTCAGTCTGTGCTGATGGGAGGCCTTAGCTCTGCAAGCGAGCCCCAAGCTGGGGGGACAAGAGGTGCCTCTCCATGCACAAAGCCTGAAATAAAACAGCTGCACTGAGGGGGCACTCTTATAACCTTTGCCTAGTAGTGGAGAGGGAACTCACCCCAAATGTTCAAGCCCCTCTATCCACTCCTGAACATGCCTAAGGGCTTACCTCAGTGGCAGAATGCCAATCTTCCCCAGTTTGTGAATTGCCATGGAGGTGCGCTGGGTGGCTGGCTGCCTAGCTGAGGCATCAGTGTGCATATCCAGAGGCAGAAACATGGGTGCCCAAGCAATTTTACTGCAAAGTAGGTGCCTAGGGGCTTAGGCAGCAGCCAAGCAGCAGCTTTATAGCCTGCAGTGGCACCTAAAAATTGGGCCTTAGTGCTGAAGGACCTTAGTGGGGGCCACGCTAATTAGCCCTTAATTTAACACTTTAAAAAAACTTTCCCAGGATTACACTTTCAGTTACTGCAATTTTCTTTTAATGGTGGGGAGGGGAGGCTGTATTAGCTGCTAATGTGGCAGGGTTGCGCATGGGCATGGTTGGCCCAACAAACTATAGTAAGAGAAATGAAAAAAATTAATTCCAGAGTCCTTGGCCTATAGCGTAAGCCTGCTCTACAGCCCAGCCTCGGAAAGCAAGCCATTTAGCCCGAGACCCTATCCGGCTGGATTTCATAGCATGCCATTAGCCAAATTGCATTACTGAGCTGTAATGTCCCCTTGGCTTTCGTTTTTTTTCAATGTGCTGGCTTGGCTACTGTCACTCACTTTGGCAGCAGAAGGCTGAGTAGCAGAGACCTAACAAGCCTCTGCCTGGTTTAATGTTGCCTGCGGAAGAGATTTTTTGAGTTTCTCCCTGTGCCTAGTGAACACGAGGCGGGAGCCTAGTGCCACATGGCACCTAGGAATTCAGTTCATTACACTTCGTTGCCAGCAATGGAGTGCTGCGAGACCACCCACCTGACTCCAGCTGAGGGAGAGAATCCACATTGAAACTGATGTCGCAATCTGCAGCACTTGAGTTCTGTGGCTATATAGCCCCTTGAAGGATTTGTTCTTGTCTCCAATTCCCACTGACTATTCATACTAGATCTTAGAGGGGGAGTGGGATAGTGTGTGCCTCCTGTGTTACACAGGGTATTCTTTTCTTGTAAAGCATCCCACTTACCTTAGCTGCTTGGCAACTAGTAGACAGGAGGGCTGCTGTTATTCCTCATCGTTCTTAAGACCAAGGCCCTATGCAGCAAGATACTGGTTGATATGTTCAGGCTACGCGAGGTACCTGGAGTTTGATGGTCTTTTGTCCCTCTTCCTCACCGGGTATTTTTGGTGGTTTGGTTTGGTTTCCTCGGGATGAAGCTGATCGTGGCTGAAACCCTGCCCCGCTCTGTAAATAGTGCTACGTGAACTTAGTAGCAGAAAGGACCCAAAATATGTGGCAACCGCCCCCCCCCTTACATTATGCATAAATGTTCATTTATTCTTGTAGCTTGCTTTCCTAGCCCCTCAGTATCCTGCACTGGTCTTAGGTTAGTCAGTTTCCAGCCCACAGCCAAGCCCGTTTGAATAGAATTGTATTTGAATGGCTAACACACAGGATCCGCTTTAGAACTCCTGTGTTGCATCTATTGTATTATTTGTCCAGAAATGACTTAGGCACCTAACTGCCACTTTAGGCACCTAAATCCCAGAATCCGGCCCTGCTGGGCTGCACAAAACCCCGACCCCACTGCCACCGAACTTTATAGGTACCTAACATTGCTTGGCTCCCTACATTTTTGCTGTAAAATTTCCCTGGGCACCTGCCTGGGTTCGTGCACATGCAGCCCCACTGCTGGTGTCGACACCTAAGCCGCAGAACGGTGCATGAACCGGGAAGCTAGGCATTCTTCTGCCTACCTCACTTGCAGGGCCAGTCTCATCAGAGTGCTGAGTGCACCTGATGGAGCGACCCCCACAGGAAAGCGCATGCAAAATGGCCAAAGGTCCAGGGACGAGGAAGGACCTTGCTCAGTTTTTACCCTAATTGTTAGAGTACTACCTGGGATTTGAGAGCCCTGGTTCAACTCCCCCTCTCTTGCCAAGGGGGAGAAAGACTTTGTAGAGGGGGGCTCTCAGGTGAGTAGGGTATTTCCAATGTGGGGCTCCCTGTCTCTCCTGGGGAAGTTGTTCCACTGTGGCTAAATAATTCAGTCACGGGAGTATGGAGACTGGCTCGCCCACCTGCCAGGTAATGACGCTAACTGTCAGGCTACAGCATCAGTCGCGGATTTGCTGGTGCACTGTCGCTGGCCTAATCATTATTTAGCCATAGTGGAACAGCTGCAAAAAAGACTGAGGGAGCCTCTGCTCCAGCAGAATAGCCCATTTCTCAGCGGTCAGTACACTGCCCTGGAGTGCAGAGATCTAGTCAAATCTGTTCTGCACAGGGCATTGGCAGAGGGTGGGAGATGGGGCAGGGGAGACTTGAACAAGCAGTCTTCTGCATTCTAGGTGAGTGCTCTAACCACTGGGCAAAGAGTTACCATCACCCCCTCCCCCCATTTTCTCACTGAAACAAGAATAGGAGCCTACCACCAAGACAGGGTTTGCAGCTGAGACTCCCAAGCAGAGGGAGGTACCTCCTTCCAGCTCAGACTGAGGTCCCGTCTACACTACAGAAGTGTATCAGTAGCACTACATCTCCCAGGGGGTGTGAAAAATCCACACTGCCTGAGTGACAGTTATCTCAACCTAATCCCGCACCCCCTATGTGGACAGCGCTATGTCCATGGCAGGGCTTTGCCACTGACATAGCTACCTCTTGGGGCGGTGGATTAGCCATGCCGACGGGAGCTCTCCCCCGTCCGTTTACACTATCTTCATTAAAGCACTACAGCGGCCCAGCCAATGCAATATTTTAGGTGTAGACTTTGCCCGTAGGCACCAAACTGAGCAGGATGAGACTTAGAACAAACCCGTGGCCTTGGCATCCCTCATTGGCAGGGAACCAGTGGCTTTCGTGACTCCCATTCTGAGGCACCTATTCACCCCCACTCACTGTGCAGGGAGCCTAAGCACCGAAGTCAGGCTTTGTGCATTCCGGTGATTTTTCCAGGTGCCTTAAAAGGTAGCCAGAGGGATGCTCCGCATCACCACACCTAAGCAACTTTGCGAATCAAGCTCTTATGTGCCTAAAGCTCATTGACAGTCAGTCACTTTTGAATGTTTTCATTTGTTTAAATGAGTGTCTGGCATAACTTGTTCTTTATAAATCAATGCACTATATCAATGACAATAAAAATGAGTACAGTAGCTTGTCTTCTGGTATGTGTGTGCAAAAAATTCATAGCAAAATAGTTACTTACTGAGCAGCCGTTGCCAGATCATTTCCCTCCTTTTGATACAGTGGTACCAATGTGGCTTCCTCTTGGTCTTTTGCTTTTTCCAGGACTATCTAATTACTCATAGAGGGTAGTGTTCCACATGCCACATAATTAACAAACATAAAAGATAGCTGACAAGCATGCTTTGATATTCAGTTTATTAAGACACTTTGTGATTGCAAAGCTCAGTTACACACAATTTCTATACACAAGCTGTTCTCTTTGATTTGAACTAGGCAACTGTAGTGAGAGGCCTGAGATGAAACTTTTTGTGTTAATTCTAGATACACAGCTAAGTATGAAGGACTGCATCGAAGTCCAGAAACACAAAAGTAAAAAGCTGGCTGTATTGCCCAGTCTGATTATGGCATAAGTTTACATTACAACATATTACACTACACATTTAACAGAACAAGAATAGAAATCTACATTATATGCAATGTGGCTGTGTTAACTTTTAATTCGGAACTTTAATGATAAGCAGCACAGGAGAAAATGAAAAGTTGTCTCCCCCTCCAACTTTTCTTAAGTGTAAAGAAGGCCTAAAAGGTATGTCAAATGTTTTTCCTGACTGGTTTTTTGCATTATAAATGAAGATCTTGTGTACCCTCGCTGACTATGACAACTAAAGGGCTAGTGACAATAGCTGATCAGAAGAGATAAAAGCTGAGTAATAAAATGGATTTTTATATTCTGACTATTAAATAGGTATCTAAAAATCAAACGCCAAAGCTTAATGAACATTTGGGAAAAAACATGTTTCAGAATCAACCTCCACCTCTTTTCACTGTTCAGCTGAGGTGTCAAAGCGCCCAATACACATCTTTGAACGCCTCCATAAAATCCTCCACCACCATGGTGGACTTCTGATTTTTTTTTTAAAGTTGAAAAGAAACAGTCGTTGACTGTATAAAGGCTTGATACATTTATTGCATTTTCATTTCCTAGTCTTTACACACTTCTCCCCAAGTGAGATCTTGTAAATTCCCAGCAGTGTGACATTAGCATCTCCAGTCTGGAATTTGTCTGCCTCACATGTCCAGGATATGATTTTCATATGGTTATTACTTGGCTAAATTCAAAACCAGGTTCCTCCCTCCCCCAAACCTAGCAAAAAGCCTTCAAACATTCCTCATTATAAACTTCAGTGGTTCTTGCTGTAGTAGTGTTCCCCTTCTACCAGCTGAGAGAGTTTGCTCACTCTTGCCGTAATGATTTGCCTTTGAGCAGAGGCATTTCAGCCCAAAAGGTGAGTTCTTAGAATGTTAGTAGGGGATAATGGAAATATGATCTGCATTACCAAAAACCCCTTGAATGAAACCTCAAATGGCTGCAGATCTGTTAATAAAACATACTTGGTCACCATTAGGAAAGTTACCTATTGCTGACAAGAGGCAATACTAAACATGGTTTATATGAAAATGTAGATCAGAACAAACTGGTAGACCCACATCACTGCAGAAACAATAGTTAGAACACTGTTACATTTGGCTCACTATTATCAGCAATGGGCAATTTTTCTAGCACAGAACTGGCCGTAGAATATGGAGAAGACGCATTTAAAGAGGAACTGACAAACTCTGGACAAGAGAGCACGTTTTACTGCACCAGAGTGATGAACAACATCTTTAAAGATGTTCATTCTACACAACTTATATGTTGTCTCTGGCACGCCGAAAATTACTGTCCATCCTAAAGGACAGAAAACATCCTAAAATGTTACTTCTGTCCTACAGCATTTGCTGGACAACCATCCACATTTGGACAACGTAATATACTAAAGGCAAAGTTTTCAAATGAATCTCAACCCAGCCTTTAAGTTTATGCATGCAATTAATAGCAACTGAAACAACAAATTCTGGTATGTGCCTTTTCCCAGACTGTCTAATGGTCTATTTTCAGCTTTCTTACCTACAGGTCAAGTTGCACAGCAAGTCCATAGCAGAGTTGGAAACAGAACTATGGCTGACTATCGTCTCTCTAACCACGAGGTTGACATTGATTGTGCAGTAGGAGGAACTCCTCCTTTTGAGACCTTATTCATTACACCAAGTTAAAAAGAACAGACTTTTTATTTTTCTAATTACTGATTTTAATCTAAACTACTGATATCGACACACAGTACTCCAAGAACACCACTCTGTCAAATCCCCAGTGAACTAATTTACAGGTCCCTTGAATTCCTTGGAAATGATAGAGTAAAACATCAAAAACAGCAGGCTGGGCCACGGAAAGAGTCACCTCAGTAAAGGCATCAGAGCTGAATGAATCATCTTTAAGCTCCCTACAAACCTAAAGGCATAAGTATACAATCAACTTATAAACGGCATTAAACTAGAGTCTACTATTTTTCTCTCAGTTGAACTATATTTCTAAGGAGTTCAACACTAGAAAAAAACTATTTTCCAGTGAGTATTTCCAAAGTTTATTGTTTCTGCACAAAGAGGAATCACAATATTCCACTCCCACATCCCCAATTCCAACCCTTCCTGTGTGGGGCTACCTGAAGGTCTCTATGTTATGAACAAATGACAGTAAACAGTTTGATGAAAAAGAGTAACCGCCTAGTGTGCAGGATGTTCCTCCTGCCAACTCCTTCAAGGAGAAAAGTCTTTGGCTGTAGCAGTTGCAAAGGTGCTCTATTAGAAACAAGAGATCAGTATCGGACAATCTAATTCAGGATAAGAAACCGTTAGAAACATGTAAAATTAGGTCTGAATGCTGCAGTGAGATACATACTGCTCTCTCCCTTATCTAAGATACAGAACATTTTTTTTCCTCTTCACTATACTCTATTATATACTCTGGGTAAATCTGATGCTTCTCAAAAATGACAAAAATGGAAGGATCCACCACTTTGTCCACACAACTGTCGTAAAAGGTGAGCATATTAGCAGATCTTTGTGGAGGACGAACGTAGGCTGGGAGTCCTCCAACAAAGTCTCCAACGAGCACTCGAGCCACAAACATAGTGTTCCCTTTCGCAAGAGATTGACAATAACTGTGGGCATACTTAGCGTCTCTGGCAAAGTAACTTCCTAGGAATGACAAAAAAGGCACTGTAAGGATACTGGAGGTGCATGCTGTACATCAGGCACAAAGGAGTTATCACAGCACCATAATTAGGCTGTATTTGACTCAAGTTTCAAAAAGTGAACTTTATGCCTATTGGCACCCAAGTATGCACGGTGGAGATTTAACACCAGAAAGCTAAAGGATTTTGCCTTACAACTCTCATTAATTTCAGGAGGAAAAAAAGAGCAGACTGGGTTATGAAGACGTGAGATAGAAAGGAAGAGTAAAGAAAATGAGCATTGGAAGAGGACGACATTAGATCACTAGGTACAGCACAAGGGAAAAAATTAATGTTAAGAGCTGAAGGGAAAAAGCCAGCATCATGGGGAGCGAGGAAGTGGAAGAGACCTCTTGTCTTGATCTGACTGAGGGAATTACCATCTTCCGCAACTCCCCTCCTGCTGAGGTGAAGGAGGTGATAGACTGGCAAGTTTCCCTCCACTTCCTAGGAATCAAAACATGACGCCCCCAATATAACAATTATTTCTGAGCCCCCAATATAATTCTCTCAATCCCGCATCAAATTCTCAACCCATGCAAACCAATTTCTTTCCAACCTGAAAAAACGCCAGTGTGTCCCTCCTATCCCTTCCTCCAGGCATGAAAAAACAGTCACCACAACTTTCAAACACCAATTACCACTGTGACATCATCACTGGGTACTGTAAAGAAAGGCTGTGATCTCATATACACAGTCACTTCCTCCTCACCTTTTCCATAGTTTGTTCCATGGACCCCACAGATTCTCCAGTCAAAATTCTGATTGCAGATGGCTTCCAAAAGGGAACTGTTGGTTCCATGGAACAGGAGCCTCTCATCTACATCTTTCCCACCATTTTTCTTCTTCATCTGTTCTTTTTGCCTGATATGAAAAATACATTTAAAGATACACACACAATGATATGGATGAGATTTCCAGCCATCTTCTGCATTCCACTGGCAGTCAGATTAGAACTGCTAGTCTGAGAATGGCAGCAAAAATTACTTGGAAGATGGAAAAGAGAAAGTACATTTAAAAGTATGAACACTAATATTGTCAAATCTCATCTGGATTTTAAGAAATTACTTTGCTCTGCAAGTCAGCAACATTATATCCTTCAGGAAGGGCTCAAAAGTTAAGGGGAACAGAGAGACTGGGTTCTTGCCTCCCTACATTTTATAAAAATCTGAAAGGGAACATGCAAAAATCTACAAGACAAACGGATTAAGAGTAGTTCTGAGGTTTTATTAAATGCAGCTAGTTGTTTTCAATGTCTGTTCTGTTAAAAGAAACCAGTTCTAGTGAACTCTTTTTTGCTGCTTAGCAATTTTTATTATTGCTTGTTTAGACTATTAGCTGCATCATTGCCAATGTGAAATCATTTTTGAGGGGAAAATATTCTCTGCCTATCGAGGTAGGTTCTTACGCGCTCTCCCCAACCCTGTTTACCACTGCGTCAAAGCGGTCTGATTAAATGTTTCTGCTGCTGTTCTTAACTGGCCCACTGTGCTGTAGACATTTAAAACCCAAAAGGAACTACAGCACATCAGTAACAAATCACCCATGCCACCGGGATTGCAGCTCAATATAGTTTGGCTGTTCTACACCAGGAGACCCTAAAATGCCTTCAGGGACCTAGCCCTGAGAGGGGAGTGTGCCACATTGTAAAATAGCCACTGAAAGAGACACTCTTGCTCCACTACAGCAGACATTAGGGAACATAGTCTCCCTTTGAAGCTGTGCAAACAGTGAAGACCCCGCTGTTGGGGCAATTCAATATTCAGTATACACACATGCACTTGCACCCCAATTCTGTGTGCCAGCCCATTGGTTAATTTTTATGGAGTAGCTGAATCAGGGGAACGTTACGTTTTCCAGTTGGGGGCTCGAAAGCTCAGCAGCAAGCTGATTAGCCACCAGACAGGACCGAGAGGTTCCTTTAAGTAACAGAGCTAAAGCAAGTTTGAGCACCTCTTGTACACCCAAGAGCCAGCCTTGAAAGTTATGAGAAGCATGCCCCTTGTTATTGTCCCGTGTAATGTAATAAAATAGATACAAACCACTGAAAGACTTGCCAAAGGGATGGGTTCTGAATCCTCCTCATTTTCTGGATAACATAATTGTTCATAGTCTTTTTAAATAGGCTCTCAATTGAAATGTATTCAGAGGATGTTTTAAAGATCTCCACTGCCTACAAAATACCAAACCACAGCCAAAGGTTACAGAAAGTTTCAACTGGCTATCCAGTGTAGGGGTGACCATGCGTTGATAGGCAGAGCCAGAGTCACCAAAGGTGGATCTTTTGAGTGTATTTAGTGCTTGAAATCCTCTTCATTCACAAAACAGGAATAGAACAGAAAGTTGCTATGTGAGCTCCCCATTCTGTTCTGGGCAGCGTACCTCTCTTTGGGAAGGACCTCTTGGCTGGAGGAGAGGCGAATTCTAGTGTTCATATATGTTCTGTACCGTATCTGCTGAGATGGTGACCTGTTAGCTATAAACTAGGCTGAGACTACCAACTCGTATAATGCAGGGCTACCAGACAGACATCAGTCGGCAACAGTTTTTCAGTCACTGCTGCCCTGGGAAAATGTGAATCAAAAGACTAAGTGAAAGGCCCCACTTCCGACGTGTCAATAGTGCACCTTAAAACAGGGAGCAGTGGCTGTCCTGGGAGGCAGCGTGAAAGCAACAGCTTTGTCGGCTCTGTCATAATCAGAAATGATAACTCAAGCACATCAGTGATTTTGTGCGTTGACGGAATAGGATTTAGTAGTAGCGTAATCAGATCTGTATCCGATTTACTAGAAACTTACACATTAGACAACCTCTGAACGGACACATCTTTTAAACCAGCCAATGCTATTTTAGAATGAATCAAGCTGCAGTGGCAAGAATTATTTCTTTAGACTTATTAAAATGTTTTTGCAAGTGTGAAAAGTGCAACTCAATTTTCCTTTATGCAAAAAAACCCCCCACTTTACACGGCCACTTCACAATATAACCCATCAAGATCACAAAAAGAACCCTTAACGAATTAGAACAGCCCATACAGTGAGCCCATTGTACTTCACAGCACAGTAAATCCAGAACTGCTGAATGTGCAGCAGTGTGAATTATGTCACTGTATTGTGGCACCATGCAACCGCAAATATTCATTCTGTTCATGTACAGAATACAGAATAACAGGAATTTTCAACTCTTCCTTAGCTTCAATGCCACCCAGAGAGCCTCTTTTCCCCTCCGTCCTACTGCCATCCCAGGCTTTCCTGTGTCTCCCCTGTTCCTGCACCACTCGCTGCCTTGGGTGGTTCCCTTACCCAGCGCCCTCTGCCTTAGAAGTAAGAGAACGGATCTCTCTGCCGAGTCTGGGTAACAGCAGAGACCAGAGATGCCTGGCAGAGAAACAGCTAAACATACGGAGTGGGGTCTGCACAGGACCTGAAGATTGGAGCTGCTGAAGCTGCTACAAGTTCCCCACTTCTTGGCCACACATGGCTGGAGGAGGGCAGGGGTGGTCAGCCCTGGAGAACAGACTCGGACTATAAGGTCAGAAGGGACCATTATGATCATCTAGTCTGGTCTGACCTCCTGCAAACACAGACACCAGAACTTCACCCGCCCAACTCCTGTAATAGACCCAAACCTTAGACTGAGTTACTGAAGTCCACAGATAATGATTAAAAGACATCAAGGTACAGGAAATCCTGGCACAGCTGGACTAAGAGCTGCTGGCACTGCCTGCGAGCTGTGTACCTGCTTCTCCCTCCACTCCCCCATCTCTCTCTCACACACACGCACATGCACGCACTTGTGCCACTTGCCAGGAAACACTACGAGTGCTCTCAGGAAAGTATTACAATCTTATAGAAAATGTCTGAGTGGTGTATTCTAACTTGCTCATATCCAGAAAAAACAATACTTTGACTGACAAGCAGGAGAGACACTGGTTCTCATATGGCCTGGATTTTATGGGATCATTCCCATTTCCCTGGAGTGATTCAACCTACTAATAAAAACCAAAACCAAAAATAAAACAAAAAACAAACAAAGAAAAATGTCCTGAAAAATCACAGATCACCACCACATCTAAAATTGTAGGCTGGCATTTTCTGTGCTATCGGAACAACTTTGCACTTGTAAGTATTACTATCCCCATATCAGAGATAGGAGTAACCAAGGCAGAGAAGTTAAGCAGCTTGCTCAAAGTCACCAATCAGGGGCAGAGCTAGATCTTCTGACTCCCAGCAGCCCTCATTGTAGCACAGTGACTTTGGTCTGGTGTGACAAGACTCCACACACATAACAGACACACAGAATGGAGACAAAGCCTCTGACATGGAGGAGAGAGAGAGATCCAAAGACCTCTTGACCCCAACAGGCAGAGGACACAGAGATACATAAGGTTACAGGGATCCCCTGGGTTCACCAAAAGGTGGCACGTAAGATCTCTACTGAAAGCATGTGTCACATTGGTCATCATAATCATTATGAGAGGTATGCACAGAAAGTGTGAGGAGTTATGTATATATACACTGAAAGTTATATTCTTAAGCCTTGTAACTAAAGGCAGGTCACTCGGAGGTAGCGTGCACTGAGACAGATTTCTCCAGACAGGAGGTGGGAGATATTTATCATCCTGGTTGACCATTGTGTATCTGACAATGGAAATTTATTTGCATACTAAGTCAAATGCTAACAAACAGATTGCCAGTGCTGCAGGAAAAAGCAAAGCTGGCAGCAGGGATTATCCTGGTTACAAGTAAAGACAATGAATTTTGGGGTATAACTGGGGGTATGGATGTATATCTGGCCTCCTTCAATCAGGAAAGACAAGCTGCCAGTGGGCTTGATCTTTTGAAAGGAGGAACTGAGTCACCCTGGATGAAAATGCTGTGAAAAGTACTTGGGGTAAGCAATGCTGTGGAACACAGGGAGTTAAGTTTAGGCGTTAACAAGCCTGTTATGGTTTTGTTTTATATGTAACCATTTGTTTCCATTATGCTTTCTTACTATCATTTGAATCTTTGTTCTTTGATGATAAACTTATTCTTCTTTTCACTATAAATATACCTAAGTGCTGTGTGATAAGCAGCATGACGCTCCTTAGTTAACACTGAAAAGATGTGTGCACTGTTCCTTTAGGAGTCGTGTGTTGGAAAGTTCTGTGAGCGTTCAGAGGGTCAAGGGTGGGGCAGTCAAGGGAGGCATGCTCAGAGGACTCAAAGGATGGTGTGTGCTTATCATTAACCCGTACAGACAGACTGCGGCTTGGAAGGCCTCATGCTGTCAGCAGCTGGTGGATTCAGGGAGCTGATCCACAGCAGGCATGAACAAGGTTGTTTCATGCTAAGGGCAGGTGGTATTAAGATGCCCCACAACTGTGGGAAGTATCACAAAGCACTCTGACCCTAACATCTATGTCCAGATTTAGAGGTTCTTTCTTAAAAGTATAGCATGCTAGAATATAAACTACACATATCGTATTCATGCATTTTAAGACAACATCACAATTCACTTTGTGCCATTTATATCTTTTCAACTACCAGTTCCGTTTTGTTACCATTATACAAAGTAAAAAAAAATTTTTAAAAAAATGGAGGAGATTCACAACCCCTGGTTTACTAAACCTAAGAAGCTATCAAATATAATGATATACATATAAACCTTTAACTTGCATAGGAGCTTTTGGGTCTCAAAATGCTTTGCAGAATAAACACTGCAATCTCCAACATTACGTATAGGGAAGGAGGAAGAAAACACTAAACAGGGGAGACATTTTATTTATTTTTTTAAGTCTCTCATAAGTGACTTTTTCCAGTGTAGCTATATTTGCCAGAATCATTTGCAAGGCCAAAATCTGAAGCGCAGGAAACTCATGCAGTCTGAGTTATCAGATGTTGTGAAGGCCACCTCAGAGGCATGTAGATTCCCAGCCAGCCAAGAAACAGTGAAAGAGGAGAGTTACTGAGTGTGAAAGAAAAACTGTATGGTCCAAGAGGTAACGATCAGCCTCGGATCAATCACACTTCTATCTGGACTCGATTTTAAGGGTTGATTATACTTTGCACTTATTTAACATGCTTAAAGTGTCAACTTAGATGAGGTACTTGACTGAGAGTCAAGCAAGGTTCTTTTAATCTCTCACCTTACTACCACCACCAGGTTTCTGCCAGTCAAATTCTGTATGCAGGTAAGCCTGTGCAACCCCACTGTCTCCAGTGAGGTCAGCACAGGCGTATCTGGTTGGAATTTAGGCTGTGATTTTCAAAGGAAAATAAAGATGGAATTAGGCACCCAAATCCCATTGGAATTTAAAGGGAACGAGGCACCTAACTGCCTTAGGCTGCTTTGAAAATCCCAGCCTTTGTTAACAATTCTATTGATAACACAGGAGGAGGAATTTCCTAATTCCCTCTCAGCCACAGTGGCAGAAAGAACAGGAGCAAAGACTTATGTTTGTCACTGATTTCAGCTTTACCACAGGCCCAAATTCTCATTCCCCTACTTGTGTCGAGTAGCACCTTACTCAATGGGCTATTCATGGTGAACGAAACCACTCAACACGAATAAGAGTAGCAGAATCTGGTCCATACAGCCTAAGGGACAGTTGGCAAAGAACAGGTGTAGTCTGCTTCTAAACCATGCCCCATGTCGGCCTGGCACATGGGGTTTAGCACTGCAAGGAGCATAAACGGCTGGAAACCTCTGCTCTCTAGCTGTCAGAGTGCTCCAAAGTTGCTCTTAGTGCCTTGGAGCTTGGGATAGAGTAAAATCAGCCTGAGAATCAGGAATCTATAACCAGTCTCTTGATGCCCCCGCTTATTCTGCGCCCATCAGGAAATCTGCATCCAAGTATCTTGGCCAACTTCACATAAGAAACCTGTGGCAGTGCTGGTAACAGAGCCTGCACTTAAACCTCTGCAACCCTATTGCCTTCAGTGGCATTTGCACAGGGTGCAATGTAAGGCTGGAATTTTCAAAGCAAATTAAAGAGGAGCTACAAAACCACTGTGTATCCAAGTGTTTGACTCTTGTCCTGTTCCTTAGCTACATATCTGTTAACTAGATGATTCCAATATTCCTTTTGTTCTACCTGTTGAAGCAACAAGCAAATACCATCAAAACAGCTAGTAAAAATGCCTATACATCCAACAGCTCTGCTCTTACTTGTTAGCTTTATTTCTTTGTGTATCTATTATATAGGTTTAACACTTTTTTTTAATAGATATGAAAACAGAGGGGCAAATATTTTACAAGCTCATTTGAGGAGAGCCAAAAGTATAAGTTTCACTATATGAGAACTATTTTAACTTTTATAATTAGCAACAATCTTTAATCTCTTCCATTCGCAGAAGACCTTGGCCTATGTACAGATCTAAAAAGGGCAGATGATGTGGTGGTGCAGGATGTGGTTAATGGGATATGGCGATTTTCACTTCTAAGTCATCAGGCTAAACTTGATCTAGTAATGACCATGTCATCATCATCGTATGATGGCTCTTTGGTGGCCTATGTGGCAAGAGTTGGTAATCTCAGTCCAGTTCCTATTGAATAGAATAGACGTGAACTTCAAGGTATGTCTACATTAAAATTAAAAACCCGTGTTTAATTGTGGTGCAGATATTCAGGCTTTCGGACCCTCCATCACACAGGGTCCTAGAGTCCGGGCTCCAACCCAAGCCCAAACTTCTACACAGCCCTTAAACAGTTCCTTACCCCAAGCCCCATGAGCCCAAGTCAGCTGGCATGTGCCAGCCGCAGGTGTCTAATTGCACGTAGACATACTGTTAAAAACCCACCAGCTCAACTAGCACTCATATTGGCAGTCTCAGGCCACTTTGGGCCAGATTTTTAAAAGGTATTGGTCACCGAAAGATGCAGATGAAATCTCTGTAACTATATTCCCAACTGACAAGGCTCAGTGCCTTTCCATTACAAGAACCTGTACAGGGACAGCCCAATCTCACTGGAACGAAAAGGAGAAAACACAAGTACCTTATACCCCATGTCAGGCATTGCCGATTTGTCCCAGTTTTTAGGATAGTTTTGATCAGGAGTAGCAGTCACTGTCTGGCTGTTTGCAAACAAAAAGAAAACCAGGAATGAGTCTAAGATACTTCCACTCCTGTCCTGACTATTCTCCCAAACTGACAAGGTCCCTTTGGAATAAGCCTTTTTTGGTCATTTCTCCTGTAAGAATTTGACAGCACAGATTTAATCTGGTTACTTACTGCAGATTGCCAATTAAGTATCACCATGTGATTCTCGGTCCCCAACAGGAATTACTCCCGTTTCTGGCGAGCAGCATTTCTTGGGCCCTTACTACACTTCTGTAAAAGACAAGCTCCTCCTTATCCACACCACCATCTCCTCTTACATCATGTACCACAGGAACAGACAGATTCCTGCTCATACAGCAGAGGCACTGTAGCGCTGCATACTGACCGTGGCATTGCTGCAACTATCTGCAAATCAGCAGAGTTTGTTACATGCACCAAAGCACGCAATACTTTAAGGTGAACAAGTACAGTTGCATCTGCAGTACAACCAACCACTATGGCAGTCAGCAAACCAGAATTCAGATGAGAACCAAGAAACTTCCCCATCAGCAGCCACCATTCCATACAGGGGCCTTTCGTTTTAAGGTGAAAAAACCATAAAAATTAATGCACTATTGAGTACCCTTTCTTCATCTTTTTCACATCTTCAGCGGACACAAATTTTGGTCGTCTGCGGACTCTTCTTTTAGTTTGATAGTGGACATTTTTCTGGACCATTTCTTGAAAGAGAAAAAAAATTATATCTATATCTATAATATATACACAAACAATTTATACAGCCCGAGAAAATAAACATTCATTTGTTGATGGAAACTGGCAGTTGAATTTTGTGTCTGTTTAACAACAGCTAGCTCCACATTCCCTACTCCATTTGGCTCAAGCTTCTCTGTCTCTTCCCTAGGACTCTCTTACTTGAACTTTCCTATCTTTCCAGAATTCACTTGCTCCCTCCATCTCACTTACGCTCTTTAAAATTTACTCTTATAGCATGGAAAACTTTCAGATCTGTCAGACAATTTACCTACCATTCATGGGTTTACTATATAATTAAATAAGGGCTCCCTCCTTCATGTTCTGTCTTCTTTTCCCATTTAAGTGAAATAACAACTCTGTAGTGGAGCGTGGAAGGTTAGTCCTGTGCGAAGCTTGACAACAGACTTTCTGTGCAACCTGTGAGCCGCAGTAACCCTTCTGCAAAAAGGGCATCATAGTAATAGGGTTGGAAAGGTCCTGAGAATTTATAAATAATTTTGTAAGCCATGGAGAACCCCAGATGGAACTATAGAAGTTGTGACATTAGACTTGTCAGCAGCTCAGTATCAATGTTGCAAGATCTGGCAGAAGAAAAAGCTGCACACGATGCTCATGCAAACAGAGGCATCCTAAAACAAAATAATCAATAATAATCATAGCAAAAAAACCCCATCTGCTGGTCAAGCAGCATTTCATTTTGGTTAGATGAGCGTTCCACAAGTTTACGCTAAAGGGAAAAGCTCTCTATAAAACCGGTTTCCCTTACCTCGTGCACATTACCATGCTCTCTTTGTCCAATTCCTGCCTTGTTCCGCTAACTTGCCCACATACTTATTTACACCTTGTCCACTTTACAGATTGCAGATTTTTCTCCTCTAACTATATTCCACCCTGCATAGGTGGACTATTTTCCCCTCTCTGTAAGGCTATCCAGCCAGCCCTATGATAGCATTTTCCCTCTGTACGCTTCTCCCAGAAAAGCATTGCAATGTGGCATGCGAAGTCTACTTGGCTAAACATAAACTATAATGCATTGTGCTCAATTTGAACTAAAGGGGTACAGTACCTTTAAAACTGATCTCATATTGTTGGGAACCGGCCTGAAATTGTACAGTGTCATTTGGATCTGCTAGAAATAAATTCTCCAAATCATCAGAAGTTAGTGCAGAAGCCTCACGTGATCCACCCTATAGAATGGAAGGGTGAAAAAAAAAAGTAATGGTTAAAGCCTTTTGTCTGGAAGGACAAAAGACGGCACAACTGCCTTTTTTCATTCATTGATAAATGTGAGCCATGAATTCTGACCTCTGTTAGTAAAATATTGTAGTGCTTATATGTCATTATATATAGGTAAATAAAGTGAGAGATCTCTGGCCACCTTTATATCAGGCATAACAGGGAAGGCTTGAGAGTGGGAAAATACAGTGAGAGGGCTGGAGGTCAGTTTTGGAAGACTAACTGAAGAAGTGACTTTGGAGGCACTCGGGGTCAGGAAATTTGCTCTGGGCACAGAAGGGGTTACAGAGTTGTTTGGGGGAGAATGAGACTGAGGAAAAATAAATGATAGCAATACTTGGCGCTCAGAATGCCGACCATCCACAGATCTCAAAGTGCTGCATAAAGAAGGGAAGTCATTATTCTCCCCTCCAAAAATCTGTAAAATGAAGAAAACCACCCAAAATAATTCGGGATGTGAGAAATGCCTCATTCGTCTCAATGGCGCATTATCTTTGAAATCTAATGATGCCAAGTACAATGTAAAACTGAACTATTCTGCTGCTGATCACACACATCCCACACACCCATGCCATAGGAGGTGCCAAAACCCCCATCTGTCCTCTAACCTGTAGCTCCCATTGACTTCAATGGGAAATGTGCTCTGGAAACTATACTGGGTGCCTACAAGTTTCCTGGTGGGGTTCAAGCTGTTATTGGTTGGAAACAGGCTAAGAGAACATTTCTCTTACTGTGCCAAGCTCATGCAGAGACCTCTTTTACTACAGATGGAACTGGCTGTGACACCATAGTTAGGTTTGCCTAAAGTCTCTATTATAGACCTTTTATTTCAGTTGCTTATAACTTTGCTGAACTTTAAATGTTCAGGCTGAATTTCCCCCATCTAACGCAGGCTGAATTATTTTGAAAAGATTTAGCAAAAAGAGCTCAGCCATTCTGGAAAATTAGATCAGGAGGAAAAAAACCAAAAACATTCTGCCATTATCAAAAGAGTTATTTTATTGAGACGCTCTCCAGACCTCATTCTTAGGGAGCAAAGACTTGAAATTTGGCAGGGTGGGGGACTGCCCTGGGATTAGGCAGACGTCTTCTGTTGTCCTTGTGAAAATCCACCTGAATTCAGCCAAGCTGATAAGCCCCTGAATATTGCCATTTTTACCAGCTTAGAAGATGTTTATAGTGAGTCAGGCATCTAATCTGTCCATACATTCTGTCTGAACGGAGCATGCTTCAACTCAGGACTAGAGGGGCTCAGCAGGGCTGTTCCTACAAACCTTCCTCCCAGATGTCAGGGGCCAACT
This sequence comes from Mesoclemmys tuberculata, assembly GCA_007922155.1. Taxonomy (NCBI): domain Eukaryota; kingdom Metazoa; phylum Chordata; order Testudines; family Chelidae; genus Mesoclemmys; species Mesoclemmys tuberculata. The sequence goes on from ML675742.1 coordinate 3,124,487, forward strand.
TTAGTGCTAGACACTTGAATGGAGACCAAAGAGACCTTCTCCTGTACTCTCAGTGCTCCACGGCTGGTGGCCAGGCAGCGTGCAGGAAGAGGCAGCAGCCTGAATCATGCAGAAAGGAAGTAGGGACAGGCTATGATGCAGAAAAGCAGAGGGGGCAGGGACAGGTGTGGGAAACATACTAGGGGATTGGCTGAGGCTGACAAGACCAAAGGCTCTAAAACCACTAGGGCACACTCCTTTCCGCAACCTGGAACACAACTCAGGATTCCTGCATCCCAGCGTTCCTCTGCTGTCTAGAAAATGCATGTATCATCCACTGGCAAAGTGGGTCTTTCATCACCTTCTACAGGGTGGCCCATATATAAGGATAACAGCCTACTGCAGCTGCCAATTGTTCCATTAGCACAAGTGGTAGATGTCTGTGCTGTTCCAAACCTGTTGACGACCCATGTGAGATACTGTAATATGAGCATCCCCTTATGGTGGATGGGTATCTACACCCACCTGGCTCCCTCCCCCTTATACCAGTAAACCCAGTTCTGTGTTTGTCAAGTCATTGTTAAGACCCGTTCCTCCTGGCCAGGTCCTCAGTAATCTTTGCCCCTGTTAGGATAATGGGGAGGCAGAAGTTCCATGACTCTACTAGGGGCTACTCAGTCCTAGGTCTCCTAGGTTTGGGAACTTCTCTAAAAGTCCCTAGCCGAGATAGGTAGGGGAACCTGGACCCGCCCAGTGCACTGAGGTCCAGCTCAGGCCTTTGGTTTATCCTCACAGCTGTGGGGCTGCCAATCAGTTCTGGCTGAGCAGGCAGGCAGGCAGTTGCTTTGTTAACCCTTTGGCTGATGACCCAGCATGGGGTGCATAGATCCCATGACAGGGTCAATATTGTTTCATCTGGTGAAATTTTTATTTTGCCAATTTGATTTTTTTTTAAAAATAGGAAATTACATACAGAAAATTACATTCAGAGGCTGCTAAGGATATAAAGTCACATACTAAAAAGAAATTAGGAAATGCCTGTAAGATCTGTGGACACGACCATTTTAGCTTTCATCTCTCTGTGCCTCAGTTCCCAATCTGTAAAATGGGGATACTAACATCTCTTCATCTCACAGGAGTCTTGTGAAGATTAGTTCATTAATATAGTGACGCATTCATATACTACAGTCACCAGAGCTACAGAAAAGCCCTGGAGAAAAATGAGAATTCTTTATTAAGTGCCAGGTTTGGACAGTTTATAGTAAGTAAAGCCTAGACCCACAGATGGAATGAAGAGGATATAAATAAATATTGAATAACTACCCCTTCATTGATCACCATCCATCCTGAGTTCCGCATGAGGCTTAAGTCCTGTGGGAAAAAAATAGTAGATGGTCATGTTGTTAAAGACTGTATCGTAGTGCATGCACACAAGGGGGCCAAATTAAGGTTCCAAAGGCAACTTACATTCTAGCATTTCTTAATTTTGGAGTACTCAACTTTGCAACTTTAATAATGTTCTCTTCACATAATTTTCTTGTATATAATACATAAAAAGGGAAAAAGCATGCTACTGGAAAGACATTCTCAAAACTTGAATATGATTCCCCATCATGTGGCCTGCTAGTGCTAAGATCTCTTAGCCTCTGGATATGATGCAAGCCTTAGTTTTTCTCATGTCATTTTGGGAAAAGGTAGAGAAACTGGTACAAGATTTTATCAGATACCTTTTTGAGGGGGCATCTCTAAAAGCTTACAGTGCTTGCTTTGCCTGAAATAAATACGCACAATCAATCAATCATCTGGCTTTATGAACTAAGTCATGGGAAGGGGCCCATTGTTTTCTAAATCAAAAGCAAATAAATAAGATCTATAGGTTACTATATAACAGAGGACACAGTGTTTGTAACGTCCCTCCAAAGGTGGCTCAAAGGGTATGGATGTTACATGGTGCTCACCTGTTGCCCATATTCAATCCACTGGCCTAAATCATTTTTCCAGTACCAAATCCATTTTGTTGTCATTATGAATTTGGGGGGTTTTGTAACCGATGATGGTGTGGAGAGACGTCGAAGCAAAGCAGAGGAAGAGGTAAGGGAGTTGAAATTGATGTTCTGATCTGCTAAACTAGAGAGAGAAATTCGGGAAGTTTACACAAGTGCTAACCATGCATACGTCTCCTCTCTGAACACCAGTTGAAGGGCTTCCAAATTTCGACATTATAGGTGGAGCTGCTGGCACTGCCTCTAGTTAAGGTTGCTTGACAAAGGCAGATGACTACTGTGACATGCACCAGAACTGTGAAAATTGCCCTACGCCGGCATGTTATGGCCCAGGAGCTTCAGCTCCTTGTGCCTGAGGACAGGACTCCAGCCTCCAAAAAAGAGCTAACACTGTCTCTGTATCTGTAACACGGAGCATACAGACTATGTGATGCCAGAGGCATCTTTGCTGACTTTCTAGACAGCCTAGGGCTACACCTAATATTTTGGTACATGTTTTTAATAATGAAACAAATGCATACGATGCTAGTATTTGCTTGTGTTTGTACCCTCCTTACTAGAAGGGCATAAATTGTGTAGTGTTGGAGTTCATCAGCAATAAAAACCGGCAGTTGGTCAGCATTCTCCTCATGCTGCAATTAAAGAGAGAATGGCCACATTTGAGGACTCTATAGACTGCATCTATTCCTCAAGCTGCACTTTGGACATGTCTGCTTTTAATCCTTGAGAAGCTTTGGAATTTGATTTAAAATAAGTCCAGGCTGGCTCAGGCAAGGTGCCTTTGAAGTCAGCCTCATCTGATGAACATGGATAAAAGCCTTGTTCCTGTTCCGTGTTGTCTGAGAACAGGCTTTACAAAGAAAAAGGATGCAAGTCTTTTGTTTCTGGGTAGGCAAGGGCCACAACTCTCAAGCAATCACATCTGGCCAATTCTGGGCTTCAGAGAAAGCCAGTACGCCATGATCAAAGTGATGGGCCAATCAAATTTGGAGCTTTCAAAGAAGGAATGAATAGGAAAGTGGGTGAATCTAGAGGATGCTCCTATTGTGACCTACACCTGTGAACCATAAGATCTACATGGGCTTTCATGATTTATTGTTTATTGCCCATGTCCTGCCTGTGACTTTTACAAAAATACCCATATACAATACCTTAACCTTGGTTATTACATATTTTATTATATACCCAGTCTGTGCACCAAATGCTACATGTTTCATTAGCCTATAGAATTTCAACTGCAGAGCAGAATTCGTCGATGGGTTATTTCACTTACCGCTTACCACAAGAACAGGTAAACATTTTCATGAAGCCATCTATTGTCTAACCTTTCTGTCTTTTCCTGTGCACACTCATACTGTCTCTCTGTATATTCTCAGAGATCCTGTTCAGCAACCATTTATGTTACGGAGAAATCTTAAGAAGGTGCTTAAGTGGTCAATAGACAGCTTTCAGCAGAAGTCTTGTCTAAGGGCATCAAGCATTCATGCCCTAAATTCTCTCAAGGAAAGGAGTTAACGAGAAACTGAGAGCTGGGCTGTCCTTGTGCTACCACCAAGCTATAGAGCAACTTTACAGAGCTTACCAAAGAGGTTTTAAACATCAATATACCTGTCATTTTGGGGATCACAATAGGCCTTTTCAACTTCCTCCATTTTTGGAAGATCAAGCCAATTGACTCCATCAAATTTCTGCCATCGATAAGGCAGATGATAATGAATCATCCTGCAGTTATCTGCAAAGAGAACAATCATGGTGAAGAACTCACATAACCTTAGAATAGAGTGATGGCAAGACATTGAAATGAACCAGAAGAGCAGAAATAAGCAACACATAATCTCTTTGGCCTTCTCCTCTTAAGTTTGATTCTGCTCTTACTTACACTGGGGTAAATCTAAAGTTAGTCCACTGAAGTCAACAGAGCTAGACTGGAGTAAAACTGAAGCAAGAATTGAAACATGCCCCTTCTAAGTAGCAAAGCAGCATAAACTCTTTATCTTATTGATTTTAAATCAGAGTCCACACACCTTTCTTTGCTTAGATATGGCCCTCCCAGTTGAAACTGGCATGTGTGAGAGCAGTGCTATTATTACCGTGACACGTAGGCATGACTCAGCATTTATCAGCTCAGCCCCAACACGCAGAGGGAGAGCGCACGATTTCCCTCACGTTAAGCAAGCAGGTTACCCCAGGGAAACCAGGGTGCTATTTCTGGTTGTGTTTCTCTCTCGGTTTCTTAAAAACAGTTTCAGGACCGGCATAGTGAACACACTGAAGGCTTGACTGTGCCTTTTAGGCACAACCCAAAGCACAGGTCAGTATGAACTGCAACACGGCATGGAAAGCACCAGAAAGAGGGCAGACTGCTCACTGCTAGGCAGCCAGCCAGCCTGCTCTTCTGGCAAGAGTGTGGGGCTAGAGGGAGCCATAGCCCTTGCCTCTTCCCTGCTCTCTTTGGGCCACCACATGCCCTCAGTGGAGTAGGGAAGTAGTTCATATGCTGCCCAGAGTGCAGGACTAGCTATACTGCCAAGTCCATCATACAGGCAGAGCAGGGGCAAGGAAAGGCTCACTATTATTTGTATCACTGTAGCGTCTAGGAGTCCTAGTCATGGGCTAGGCCCCCTCTGTACAAACCCAGAAGAAAAGGATGGTCCCTGCCCCAAGGAGCCCTTATGCCCAGAATCTGAGCCCTAAGCAGGGGCAGCTCCCCATTCAGCTCTGTCTCTTCTGCATTTACATCAAACTACTAAATTTCTCCCTCCTCAGTCTAACACAGGCATAGTAAAGTCAAGTTGCTTCCTTTAGGCAATGCTTGGCTTGACCTTGAGATGCTCCAGAGGGAGTCATGTTTAGGCATTCTTGGCCAGAGCTCATTTCTAGGACATGATCTTGTATGTAGGGCAGCTTAGAAGGGGTCAGTCCTTCCAAGGCACGACATTTTAAAAACAAATGCTGGAATCCTATTATCCAGACTTGAAGAGAAGTCTGGTTCTTTCGCTGCATACTAGACAAAGAGCCTTAGTATAGCAATCCTTTACATATTTCCTGGAGCATGAGACTGGCACAAACAAAAACACCCCTCCCAGGCAACGTACTTCAGTATCATAAAGCCCTAATCAGCAACATCAGTAATGGAAACGGCCTGACATAATTTAACTGGATCTTATAAAAGGGACTAGATGTTGTGCCACTTCGGGCCATGTATTAAAGGGCTTAATGGGAAATTAATAAGGCAATAATCTGACCCATGTACCAGTCTGCAGGGACCTGTGCTTCACGTCCTTCGAATAAGGCTCAGAGAATCTGACAACAGCATGTTTCTGGGATTTGGGTGATTTGTTTTTTTTTAAATACCTTTTAAAAAATTAACTCACCAGAAGTATTAGGTTTCACAGCCCTGGAGACTGACATGCTCTAGCCACGGAAACCCATGAGTAATGACATCGCAATCTTCCCTCCCCATGCCCCACGAGCATGACTCGACTGATTGAGAGGGCCCACCTCTAAGAGGTAGAGTATATCAGTGTTGGCCTACCCAGCCTTCGGCTTTCCCTCTGGATCTCTTCACAGCACGTGGCAGCTTTTAGTCCCTGCTTTAGATCAAGTCCTCTCGAAGGCATTGGCTAAGGGATAGAGAATCATTACAGCCAACCGATGCAGTGGGTTTCTGCCCGCGAAAGCTTATGCCCAAATAAATGTGTGAGTCTTTCAGGTGCCACAGAACTCTCGGTGTCATCACAACCAACTGCAAGCCAGTGATCCAAAGGTGACAGTCTCCATAACCCCATTACTGAGCAGCGACATGAAGCCTGCACAGGGCAGCTTCTGTTGACATTGGCAGATAACACTCTCAGTCAGACTAACCTTTATGTACGCAGTACCTCCAGATGTAGTACAGGCATATCTCATCACATTTTTTCATTTCATTTCTCCCAGAAGCTGCAGCAGGAGGAGGCGCTTTCACCCCTGTGGGAATGAACAGTCCAGGTCACACCAAACGTATCTCCTCATGCCAAATGGCAAACAAGACGACACCCCGCCACAGAACGAAACAGAAGGGCTGGATTCTCCGCTCTGGCCGAGAGGCAGCCAGGAGCTGGCTGCAGCTGCCTGATTCAGAGCTGCCTGGGCCTGGTGCGAGTTAAGACTGCCCTGCAGAGCCCTAGCTGGCACCTCCGGCGTTACCTTTGGGGACCTCACGCCCAGGGAGGAGGGCCTGGCGGGAGACCTGACGCCTGAACCACAGTCAGCCAAGTCAGGCCACGTCACAAAGCAGATGCGCACAAGTTCATGCCTTGTCTGTTACAGGAACGTGCCAATGGTATTGCTAGCGTTGCTAAAACACAGGCACCCCTAAGAAGTATTAGGCACTGGGTATTCATGGAAACACATTCCCGTACAGCAATCGCTGGCCAAGGGTCTAGTACATGTACACAAAGATACGGCTGCCTATTGCATTGTGACACTCTCCACAGCACAGTCTGTGGTATGGTCTACCCACTGTCTGCTCCGTTCTTGGGAGCGGAACAAACACTGAGAGCAGAGGAAAAGTCCCATGCTGTGAATGTCAGTACCAGCCTATGCTTGAGCATTAAGGAAACGGGGAAAGCAGAAAAGATGGTTCAACATACAAACTAACTGAATCCTGCATAGCTTTACCTGGTAAGGTAACTTCAGCTGATGCAGATGCTGGTGTAGTGGAAGTCAGCTTATATCCAATGTCCTCTTGCTTCCCAGCACTTGCTTTCTTTTTATCTCCAGCTGGTGTCACTCTGAGGTGTGGGGGAGGCACTGAAAGCAGAAAAGAATGGTGGGGTCCAGCAAAGATGTAGGCAAGGAATAGCCTCCAACATGTTCAAGGGAGAGGAAGACATCAGTTTATTAATACTTACTTTTCGGCTGGCCCATCTCCTTGCTGAATTCAGCATGCTTGTGATTACAGATGATCTGGATGTTCTCCACTACACTAGTATCCAATCCTGATGCTAGCAGCAACCTCAGCGCATGGCTGTTCAGAAGGCTGTGGGATCTCTTGCACTTGGGAAACCTACACTCTCCTCGGAGGAAGTGTCGGCAAACATGAAGCTTGTTGCAATTTTCTTGCTGGGTGCAAGTCCCATGCAGTCCTCCACCTTTGCTATAGAATTGGCATACCTGGGAAGAAAGGGAGGAGAAATGTCCAAAATAGGCATACACACCTCCCTCTGCCCACCCTACATTAGAGTGACCAGATAGCAAGTGTGAAAAATTGAGACATGGTGGGGGGAGTAATAGACGCCTATATAAGAAAAAGCTCTGAATACCAGGACTGTCCCTATAAAATTGCAACATCTGGTCACCCCACCCCTGAGGCATTAGATTTTTTTAACCCAACCTGAATACAGATTTTGTAATGGAAAAGCTGGGAATATAACAAAATCAATTAGATTTTGTAGCCTGGACATACTTCTGGAGTGGAAGGTCGCCGAGAATGGACATTTTAAGCTTACTCAAGTATTATCACAGATTTCCAAATTGTGTGAGGTTTCCAAAGGGCATTCCAACCTTGCTAACAAATGGCACTTTTGGCCACACCAAGCGGTTTGTATACATTATTTATTGTTTGTGTTGTGGTAGTGCCTAGTAGCACCAGGCATGGACCAAGCATGTTAGATGCTATATGAACACAGAACAAAAGATGATCCCTGCCTCACCCAGCTTATAATATGTTGCATACGTGTATTATTTCCTGAGGCAGGGACTGTCGTTTGTTCTGTGTTCGTACAGTGACCAGCAGAAGTCCTGTGGTCCAGGACTGAGGCTTCTAGATGCTATGGTAATTAAATATGTAAAGTTCCAGTCTGCAAAATCCAAGTCTCCTTATTGCCTGGATAACTGCACTGTTAAAGGGTTATTCTAGGCGTCTCTTACACTGGATTGAGAAGTGAGCAAGCCATGCCTTACAATTCATACACAAATTATGCTGTCTCCCAACTTAAGGCAGAATGCGATTAGATCTCATATCAACATCTAGTATCGAGATCCTTGGATGGAAAAAGTGCTATAAAAATGCCAAGCATGCCTAGAGAATGTTACTGTAAAGACGTAAACTGTACATCAAATAATTAAAGAGAAATAAACTAAGAGTACGTTTTGAGAGGCATTATTCTTGCTTTTTGTCTGCTCACTGAACAGAGAGAAGGCACTGACTTGGGCCCATGGTACCTATGACCATGGCTGAAAACTCTGCTCCTCTGGCAGAATGGAACTGTCCACTCTAAAGGTGAAGCTAGCCTGTGCAGAAGACAAAGCTTTCTTGGAAACCACTCCACAACTAAATAGGATCTTAGAACCATCTTCTGCTCCCACGGCAATACTTTTCTACAACACTGTCTTTGAATACACATGGCCTGCTGTACAGAGATTGCATACAAAAGTCCCCAAAAATTTATCTTGAAAGAGGAAGAGGGGAAAAACAGAAAGAACCCCATGTGGCAAATGCTATTCTTCTTGCTTGCTGGCTGAGTGGCATAATGCAGTGGTGTGCCAACTTTTCCAGTCGCCCCCTACAATTCATGGAATTTGTCATGCACCCTTCCATTACTCGTAGCCCTGACTTCTGAGGTGCTGCTAGCTGTGGCCCTGCCTGCAGAGCTGGGCACCCGGAGAACACAGCAGCTTCTGGCTGGGGCGTTCATTTGCACATGGGAGGACTATTGTTTTAATCCCACTCCCATCCCACCCCGCAATACCCACTCTATTTTTATCCTTCTCCTGCTATCATGGCAGCAAGTCCTGCAGGACCTGTGGGAGCCCAGTTTCTTTACGCCACCCCGAAACCCTCTTGTGTTCTCCATCCCCCCATTTGCACACCTCTGGCCTAATGGATGGAGCACTGGACTGGGTTCCATTCCAGCTCTGCCACTGGCCTACTGGGTGACACTGGGCAAGTCCCTTCCCTTCCCTGTACCTCAGTTTATCCATCTGCAAAATGGGATAATACTTGTACTCCTTTGTGAAGAGCTCTGAGGCCTATAGCTGAAGAGCACTGTAATAAATTAGCTAACTCGTATAATTATTAACACACTTTCAGAAGATGCTCAGTGATGTGGGCTGTATACAAAATAGAGAAGCTGGAATGATTCTCAGATTATTTCTGAAAGCCTGACCTGCTTGGTATTGATAAAGCTGGATAGGCTTGGAGTGGTGTATGTCTGATCTGACTGCCTAGGAACAGAGCTAGAAGACCCTCAGTATTTTCTGTGAAGAATGCTCAGTGCTACTTGTTTTTTCTCTCCAGAAGAGGCTCTCTCTTCCTCACCTTCTCCCTGCTAGGTACAATGCATTTCTCTGGTTTTGTCCCTTTCCCATCTCAGACTCACTTTTCCCCTCTTTAGCAGTTCCACCGTCTCGCGCCATTACCTTAGTTACTCACAAAACTGCCTCACTTACATATCAGTCAACCTTCACCATGCTTTAAAGTGGCTCCAGGACCAGGCTAACATACAATCATGTCTCCACAGTCATTTATTGATGCGTCCTATTTTGAAAGCAGTATCCCTAGGAGTAGTTTCAGGGAAAAAAAATCCTAACTGGTTTTAGCTGACAACTAGGTTTTGGAACAGATCAACCCGCCTGTCAATTCCTAGGGATCCTGGGGCTGGTGTCCTCCAGCAGAAGTGGACAGAGACCATTAAGAAGATTCTAACTAACTGGAAAGTTAACTAGGGATGTCCTCACACATGGTTAGATTAGATTTTTGCTTTGCCAGATGTGGGTAGACCTGTGTAGACCAGGACTGGAATAGTTGGGGATGCTGCAAGTCATGACTATATACCGGAGAACCTGTGGCTGTACACAGAGGGAAAGGCAACAGACATCATACTGGCCTACCATCAGTGCTATCTATCCCTCACGTTTTGGGATTATGCAAAATTGGTACAAAATAAATTCATGGCACCAGGAGGGAAAGAGCAGACAAATCATCTGACCTAGTTTCCACAGGCAAATGCAAACACAGCATCAAGGAGATAAAGTAACCTGGATCCACAACAGCACATCTCATGCGCAGCTGACAAATAAAACAACTCCCTGGGGACAAATCACGGTCATTGGTCTAAAAGGATAAACAGTGCTAAACCAACAAGACTCACAATCATTCTAGAATTTCAGGCTCATTAATCATAAACAGATCAGGTGCTGGAATCTGAGCTCGTGATTGGGGGGAGGTGGGGAGCAGGAGCACAGTTTCCCCCCCCCAATAATGGTGGGGGCAAAGAACTCCTCCGGCCAGAGCAAAGCGAGCCAGCCAGCTGCAGGACTGTGGCAGGGAGCCAGGTTCAAGGGGGAGAGCTGGCCCCTCTGGCCCTGGAGGGAAGAACTGCTTGAACTAGTCAGCTCTCATTTGGTCTCTCTCATCCTCCCCCATCCCACTCTGTCTTCCTTACTGAATGCCCTCTCCCCTTTCCACAGTCTCTTCCATCTCTCCTTCTAGGAGGACTGCCAACAGCGGAAGAGAGTGACTGTTCTGCATTTTCATCCCCGTGTGCCTAGACAGTAACATCTCCTAGCAGTGCCGGAAGCAGCATGAGGTGGCTTTAAGAATTAAGGAAAAGAAGCGCTGGATCCCAACTGGTTTCACAAAGAGCTGCTGGACTACCACTCAAGCGCCTGGGCACAGCTGCAGCTTCATTCCCTGGGATCCTTCTCTGTGGGACCATGGAAACTGAAGAGAATGTCTCCAGCTGCAACTTTCAACATGTAAAAGTGGCAGTGGGCTAGAAGGGGCATTGCCAAAACATTATAAACCGAGTATGTACAATGAGGCAAAAATGTTTATACACGAGCCATGGACATTACTGTCTAATCCAGTGACTCGAGGGCCACAGATATCATTTTTACAACTCTGAAGGGCCACAAGTCTCTGCCAGCAGCCCCTCTCCCCCACTGCAGCCAGACGGAAGGAGTCCTCACTGATCTCCCATCCCCCTGGCTGCAGCAGGGAAACCATACATGTCCTGAAGCCCTGTGCACTCCACCTGGGTCCCCAGGCAGTGGCTCCCTTCTGTAGCCAGTGAGAGGGGAGCCATGGGCCACTATGAAAGACCCCGTGTACCACTTCTGGCCCACGGGCCATGGGGCAACCACTGGTCTAATCCTATGGTTTTCACAGAGTTTAAGGGCAGAAGGGACCATTAGATCATTTAGTCTGACCTCCTGGATAGCACAAAATATTAGTTTTCAGCAAGATACCCCCTATATTAAGCCCAATGACTAATTAAACCAAAGCATTTCAGTCCTCAAGAAACTAAACTCTTGTGGACCCCATGCCTAAAGCCTTTGCAATGGCAGGGAATTGATTGAAGACACTGAATCTGGCTGGTTCCAACCTTTGTTTCTATGGTCACAGTAAGAATTAAAATGTGGTGGGGAGGATATGCAAAAGCTGACAGTTTTATGCAAATACTGATATTCTCACCAAGGACCTAAACAAATTCTAATGTATTTCTAACTCAAATGAGTTTGTATTCATTGTCCATTGCACCTTCAGTGCAAACCCCTTTTGTTCAGCAAGATGGCTGAATTTATGGAGATGGCCCAGACAGAGAAAGTGCTCATAGTGTGTTTTGCAATGGCTGAAGGCTAATTGTGAAATTTGGACTGACAAGGTGGAAATCAGAGTTGTGGTGTTTGTGCTTTTTTGTTATTGTTAGGGTGTTGGGTGACCCCAAAATGGAATCCTTCTAATCCAGGAGGGGCACAATATTTTAAAAACAGAAACTACTCTGTCATCACTTCCTTGCATAACATCAATACTGAACAAGGTGGAAACTAACTCCCTCCAACCACCACCACCTTTCCCCTCTAAAATGCCTCTCGTCGAGGTGGTTTTATTTTGTTGAAAAAACGGGCCAGTTTTGTTGGCAGGTAGGTGTGTGTGTGTGTGATTACAGTGTGTACACTAGCATTGTTTTGTTGAAAAAAGCTGACTTTGGTCGACAAAACAATCTAGTGTACACCAGGTCTAAACCTATCATAAGCTTTCAGAAATCAATAACACTTTGCATTTTTATAGAACCTTCTTTGGATTTCAACGTACTGTTGCCCTTTTTGGCCCAAGCAGTTAGCCAACATTTGGGGCTTGCAGGTTGTTTCTGTTAGGAGGAGAAATGGAGGATGCAGTAAGGTATATCGTATAGGGTGCAGTCTTGTTTGCTTACAAAGAATGCACACAAACACCTGTTTGTCTGAGCATAGCAGGAACAAACAACGGAGGGTCATCTCCTTGTTGACCCAAACCTCTTTCCAGCCAGCAGGCTGTCTAAAAGAAGCTTCTTGGCTTTCTCCCAGGGCTACCTACCACTGCTGCCCTGTCTATCTTCTGGCTTTTTCTTGTCTTGTCTGCTTCTGACATACACAGTCACTGTGTTTCCAATCAGCTCCCAAGGGAAACCCTGCCACCCACATAACTCAGCTTCTGATCAGACTGGCATGTCAATGAGTCCGTTGAATGGTGGCTTCCACTGTCCCCAGCTCTCACTCCATAAAGGAGCTGAATTGCATCTTACATTTATCTTGAATGAAGGGTAGGTAGCTAATGTGTCCAACCGCTGCAGTGAGGTCTGTACTTGCCCGCAGTTCAAAGACACAACTGCTCATAGCCACCAAACACTGTCCAGGAAAACAGTATTTACAAAAAACCACTAAGCCTGGGTCTACACTACAAAGTTTTGTTGGCATAGCTACATCAGTCAGTATGTGAAAAAGCACATGCCCCTAGCCAACATAGTTATGCTCCCAAATCCCCTCCCCATAGGCACAGCTATGCCAACAGAAGAGGGTTTCTGTCAGCATCATTAATGTCATTCAGCGAAGTTGTGATTTTTTTTTTTTGGCAGAGTAACACAACTTCCTGTTGGCATAATGTCTGTCTCCACTAGGGGGCTCTGCTGGCACAGCTATATTGGTAACTTACTAGTAATGTAGACAAGGCCTAATTAATTTAGCCTCCCAACAGCCCTTCATGGTACGTATTCTTATCTCCATTATACATAGGCATGGCAACGAAGTCAGAGAGTAGATGATTTAGCCAAGTTCATAGAGCGCATCAGTTGCAAAGGAAAAAAAATCCAGGTTCTGTGAAATCCAGTTCCATGCTTTACCTTCAACCTCACCCCTCACCTCCTCCCTTCCTATTTAGCAGACAACCTTTCCTTAAGGAATCAGTATGACTCACATCAGGCAGGAGGAAAGGGTCATTCTGGAGGAGCAGGACCCGCAGCTCATTCTCATTGAGGCCGCTGAGTTCATGGGTCTTCAGCACTTTTCGGTTCCCATCTGTCAAGATGTCATGGGAGTATTTACATGTCCTGGAAAGGAACAAAATTCAAATCAAATATACTCATCTTCAACCAGGGTGGCTCATAAAAGCAATCACACCTAAGGGACAGCAAGGAAGAAGATGAGAGTAGGAGAAGGAAACAGAGATGAGGTTAGAAAGGAAGCTTGGCAGAGGCATACAGTACAACAGAAGCTTAGCAAGAAATCTTAGTTATATATAAAGGCCTTCATTACAACAGACTATTAGGTGCTCAGGGTCTTTAATGTCTGTATCCTCACAACATCCTGGTGTGGTAGGGAAGTGCTGTTATCCCCATTTGGTTTTTAAAACAGACAGGGAATAGAGGCACAGAGGGGCTAAGTGACTTGCCCACGGTCACAAAGAAAATCTATGGCAGAACCAGGTTCTCTAATGCCCTAACCAGGGTGGATACAAAAAAATTAATTTTAGAAAACTGATGTTTTATTTAAATCTGATTTTATTTCAATTAAATACAGGTTTATTTTTTAAAACTTTAAATTATGACAACCTACGTCAAGGCCTAAACCTACTATAATCTACAAAAATTAAGCAATACGTTTGCTGCCAAATCAGTGAACTGATGGAAGTAACTGGTTAATCACCTGCTACCAGGATTTGGTGAAGTGCTAAACCAACTTTTGACACCAGTAGCCTTTTGCAGGTGCAGAGAGAGTATTTTCCTCGTTTCGGTTTATTCAACTAGTTCAGTCCAATGACTGGTTCATTCAAAATTAATAAACCAATCTGGAGTTGAAAATGCAGGGAAGAAGAAACAAGATTGTGCAGGGCTTAGCCAAGGACAAAGCCAAGGACAAAGAACCTGAAAATGATGTGAGAGGAATCTTGTGAAGTGAGTCAGCCTGACATGGACAAAACAGTAGGAAGGGAAGATTATTTTAACAAAAAAATGTGGATAGAGAAAGTGATGGTTACAAAAGTACAGAGAAGGACACGGCAAAAGCAAAACTGCTGTGATATGGAATGATTTAAAGAAAGAAGCAACAGTTTGTCAAGAGCTCAAACATGCATTCAGAATAGAGAAAAGAGTTGAATATGACAGAGACATTGTGAACCTCGATAACAAGGAAGGTAGAGGAGAGATTTAGAATATGTGTTTAAAGAAATCTGAAACTTAATCTTACGGGTTCTGTACAAAGAAGGGAGGGGAGAAATGGTGGAAGACATCAGGATGATAAAGCATTAAAAGGGATCTATTTCTCTCAAAGCAACAATAGGACATTGGCAGTGACAATGAATGACAACAAAAAATAATCAGAAAGGCTGGGGGAATCTGGATGGACCCATACAGGTATTACATACGCAAGACTAGCAGCGTTGATTCTTGTTAGTCTGAAATGTGACTCAGTATAGCCCTGTAACTATGTGTGCTACAAGAGTAACAAAACATGTAAAACAAAACTTCTCCTGTCACTGCTCAATGTAACTACTCTTCAGCGCTTACCCGTTAAAGCTTTTTTGTTGACCTTTGAACCTTCTGTTCACATGCTGCTATTGATCTGAATCTTCTGCTGCACAAGACTTGATCTCTACAGTTTCTTTCCTCCCAATATCAACACTATATAGTGCTACAGTGCTTTATTAACAAATAAGACAAAGTCTCTGTCTTAAGGAGTTTACGATCGAAGGCAGCGTTTCTCAACCTTTTAAGTAGCAAGTGCCCCCTAACTGCTGAACATGTTAATAAGTCCCCAACGCTCAATTTTCCACTCTGAGAAAAACAAGCTTTGTCCCCTTTACCACTGGACGACTGTATTTCTCGTAAAGCAGGGGAGTTCGGAGTTCTGCAGTGCTGTGTGGCTGTGGCAGAGCACAACCCCCTGCTGTTTCTGCCCTCCTTCCGCCTCCCCTTCCTCCATATAGGAGCAAAGCTCAAGGCCAGCCAGTCGCTATGGCCTGGTGGCAGGTCACGTGGTGCTCTCCTCACACAGGTGGGAACTTGTGAGGTCTGAGCAGGCACTGGTGGCCCACCAGAGTGGATAGCAGCGCTCCCATGGCCGTCCCTGGGGCTGGGCAGGGGCCAATCCCACTGTGTGGCCCCCTTAACATTTTTATACTGGTAACATCTGGGTCTGTCAGAGTTGTCAATTCCCTGCCCAGCTAGAGCAGGGAAACTGACAAGTAAAGTTGCGGGGAGAGTCCAGCCCCAGGACTGGGCAAGCCACTGGGCTCTCCGCCGGCTTTCTAGGTGCTGGGCTTTGGGCCGGGGAGGGGAGCCACCACCTGGGCTAGTTGCAGGCAGCTGCCATCTGGCTGCTAGCCTGGGAGATGGGCGACAGCCACCCAATCCGAGCTGGGGCAGAGGAGGCTTCTGCACAGGCTGGGACACAGGGATGTGGACACCCGATAGGCAGCTGCTGCTCATCTTCAAGCCAGGGCGCGGGAGGCTGTTTTTCGGCTCAGAGCCAGGGCACGGACGCAGCCACCCAGCTGTGAGCCCAGCTTGCAGGGCGCAGGAGGCTGCTGCCAGGCTCTCACCTGGGAGCTGGGACCAGGCGGGATGTGGGTGGTTGCCACCCGGCTTCCCAAAAAGCCAGTGGCTGCCACGCAAGCTAGCGACTGCCGCCTGGCACCCCAAAAAGCCGGCAGCAGCCGACCAGCTTCCCAGGACTGGGGTGGCTGCCGCCTACCTCCCAGCTAGAAGGCGGGACCGGACGGGAAGCCAGCAGCTGCCGAATGCATCCCCTAGAAGCCGGCGGCTGCTGCCCACCTCCCTTAACTGGGTTTTTTACCGCACACCCCTGCCTGTGTCTTGAGTATCCCCATAGGTACGTGTACCACAGGTTGAGAAACTGTAATCTAAGGCCCCTGATTCTGCATTAGGATCTGAGAATATAGGTTCCTGGGACTGCATGGAATCCTACTTGCACTGAAGTAACTGAAAACAGCAAAGTCAACAGGGCTACACAAGTGTAATCAAGAACTGAACTAGGTTCAAAGGGAGAGGCTCATAAACATTTAAGTGTAGATTTTGCCCCTACAGTCAAATTCTCTTCTGGGTTATTCCAGCCTAAACCCAAAGTAACCTACAACTCTCCACGCCCAATAGAATTTGGATAATTTATTGTAAAATAAACCCGTTAAAAATTCCTATGTTAAGAAAAGCTTTGTGTTGCTTAAGAAAATTAGAACTATGTGACATATTTATCCAGGAACAGATTTTAGCCACGCTTTATCAACAAGCTGCCTACTTCTTTATGACCTAAAGGAAATGTGTAGATTTGAATATCACCCTATATAGGTAAAA
This sequence comes from Mesoclemmys tuberculata, assembly GCA_007922155.1. Taxonomy (NCBI): domain Eukaryota; kingdom Metazoa; phylum Chordata; order Testudines; family Chelidae; genus Mesoclemmys; species Mesoclemmys tuberculata. The sequence continues at coordinate 3,141,075 of ML675742.1, forward strand.
CAACAACAACAACAAAAATGTTATAAGATACAGGCTGTGGGGCTGATGAGTGAAAAGCCTCATTAAAAATAATACAAAGCACAGCTTCATATAAATACAAATATATTGTAGAAACCCAGCACGTTCTCTTCATCATCAGATCATCATCAGAACAATTGTATGGCCAATTCTGTGAGTGTCTTTTCTTAACTGTCTTATGTTAACAGGGGATATAAGCAAGATTGATTGGATTTTCCTACACTTGGAATATGGCTGAGATGGTCAGAGGTGGGTGGGTTAGCATAAATTATGCCCCCACCAATAACCTTCATATATATTTAACATTGATGATTAGTGAGGACATATTGATCACATCCAGAGCTAAATCCCACCTAGCCCACTTTCACCTGAACAAGCTTCCTAGAGGGCCTCTTATCTACATGGGGGAGAAAAGAGTGACACTTTCCAGTCACATAAGGCTGGTGACACCCCTTCCAGCAATTCAAGGCATTAGATTACACTTGTCCACACGTTCTAGGGTGGAGTGAGCGGGGCAGCAATCCAGGGCGCAAAGCTGCGGGGGTGGACAAATGGGGCCAGAGATGATGTACTCATGGAGCACATGGGGTCACATGCCCCCCAGATTTTTTAGTTGCGCCCCCCTCCCCCAACCCAGACAGACTGGGTATTCTGCTGAGGTGAGTTAGGGGGTGGAGGTGGCACTGCCTCCCCAAGCCTTACTGCGCAGGGCTGGCCCAAGCTACCTGGCGTCACCACTGGCCCTCCCCTCCCGCCAAGCACTCCTCTGCACCCCTCTAGGGGGGTGTGCCCCACAGTTTGAAACCTCTGTGGGGTGGTCACGTGCCCCTCACAACCTTTAAATTGCCCCCTCTGCCCCGCCACACTACCAACAGTTACATGTCGCCTGAATGGGGCGGGGGAAAAATGAAAAATAAAAGGTAGGGGTTGCAAATAAGGTGACCACCCATCCCAAATTGGATGAGACAGTCCCAAAATGCAAAGTTCAAGTCCCTGTCCTGGGCTGAATGACTCTGGCATAGTATTTGTCCTGGATTCCCTGTGGCACCACTCCACGCTTGCCTGGGTTCCCTGCCACCACTTCCCCCTAACCATCACCACAAGGCCTCACCCCCTGCTCCTCCTCTCCCCCACCCCAAAGGCCCCACCCCTGGCCAGTCCAACAGTCAGGGGTTTGGGGCTCCCTGAGCAGCTATTACATTGGACTGGCTAGGGACAGGGCATTGGAGAAAAGAGGAGCAGGGTGCGGGGCCACAGACGGGGCAGGGCTCCTACAAGTGCCCTGCTTTTACCATTTGAAAAGGTGGTCACCTAAGACACAAACATGCTTGCTCGCCCTGGGCAACAAAATACTTAGTTACAGCTCTGTCCCTAAGGCCTCGATTAAGCTTTCAATGCTTCCTTCAATGCCTCCAAAAGCACCAGCGTGGGAACCTCAGAACGTTACCATTTGCAGCTCCCAATACCAAGAAAGCGTGGAGTCTGTTAAACACTGAAACTCAGTTTGCCAGCGTTGATCCTAGCCATTTTAATGTTATGCTAATCTGTCCTCCCAGTCTCCTCCACCCATTACTGTGCTTTTGGCGATCTAGAGTGAAAGAGTTTGCGCTTACTCAACACAACAAACAAAAGTCAAGTTGCCAGCACAATCAGAAAGATTGATTTGAGACTCTTCTCCCTTTTCAACTCCCAGGCCTAGAGAAGGCCCAGCGCCCAGGGCGGGTGAGTCCAATGTCCCCACATTAAAGGGGGCTGGGCTAAACCTACACCTACAAAGGAGTGCCAGTGGGCAGAAAATAGGTGGTGGAACAAGGATTTGATTAAGAAAGGCTGGGCCAGGGAAGGAAAACCATAGTGGAGTGGAGCTGCTACATCCTGTGGTGGGCTCCCTGGAGCAAGGGGTCAGCTATTGAGAGAGGCTGTCCTGAGGTAGCTGCTGTCCCAGAGAGGAGGCAGAGCTGGTCAGAACTGGAAAGTGAGAGGCCCCTGAGCAGGATAGAGCTGCAACCTGAAAGTGAGGACTGAGTTAAGACTGTTTTTCTGTTTATTTACTAGCTTTTATTAGGAAAATTAACCTCCCTGAAAGTGCCTGTGGCAACGTATGTTTTGGAACTGTGGAGAAGCCATGCCAGTGACATACATCCTTATCTGGAATGCAGTGTGCATTACAGGTCACCACATAGAGAGGGTTCAGAGAAGGCCACTGAGAATGATATGGGGCACAGAAAAATTCTCCGTGAGGAAGGAGTGGAAGGAATGTGTTTATTTACATTACAAAGGAGACATGATAAAATTATATCAAATAATGAATGATCTGGGGAATTAGGTCAGGTATGTCTGTTGGCCCTCTCTCACACCGCCAACACAAGGGACGTTCAATTAAACTGAAAGGTGGCAAATTCAAAACTAATAAAAGGAAAAAATTTTCACACACATTTTGAAACTCATTCCCCCAAGATGCAATTTAGGCCAAGAACTGAGCAAGATTCAAAGAGCGATTTGACATTCATATGCACTACAAGAATATCCAGAGTTATAGCTAACGCTAAAAACAATGAATATGGGAAAAGAGAGTCTCGTGCTTCAGGGGTGCAACCAATTTAACTACTAGAGATAAGAATTAGACTTAACGTGGGGGCAGGCAGAGATGGAACAGGCTTTTCACACCTCTCAAACATCTGGTTCAGGTCACTGTCAGACAGGATACTGGACTAGATGGGTCTATTCTAGCATGGCAAATCCAGACGATGTAAAGCAACGTTTTCATCATCCAAACTTTGCATCCCGTGTGTCTTAATCTGGAGCAGGGTGGGTTGATTTAAATCATCTCCCATTTTTAATCTTGTGCATTTGTATTTTTAGTTATTTTCCTGAAAACAAAGTTGGTTTTCATTGTTTTGTGTAATGACACTTCATATTTACTAGATGATTATGGTTACTTATGATATGTGTCAAGTTGCATTTAGATGGAAATTGAAATTCAATTAAAAATGTACAAAACCAGCATTTTAAATTTGTAGTAGTTACAAACAACTACCTTAAATGTGCTGGATTCATAAACCTACTTTTTTTCCTTAGCCTTAAATACAAAACCTGTTTTGATAACTGGTTTATTAAACAAAGGATGTTAGTGACTCTGTAGTCAGTTAAATGAATTGTCCCTGGTCACTGACCATAAAGATTTTTGAACTGGTAGCTCTTTCTCTCACACCTGGGTTTTACTCAGAGATTGAAAAAGGAGAAGCATCTTTCTTGCTTTTTCAACTCCCAGCATGTTTCTCCACTTTGAATTAACAAGCTGGATAAACTGAAATGAAGAAATACTCTCTATGCATCTGCAGATGAGGCTACTGTTACCAAAAGTTGGTTTAGCACGTCAACAAACTCTGGTTCCAGTTTAGCTAGTGACGCCCACCCGTTCAATGGTTTCACAAAATCATAGAAATATAGGGCTGGCAGGGACCTTGAGAGCTCATCCTGCCCCTTTAACTTCCTTTAAAACTTGGGCAGCAAACATGCACTGCTTAATAATAGTTGCTGCTTAAATTTAAATCATTTGAATAGATTATATTTAGGCCTTACTACAGGTGATCACAATGTCAAGGATCTTTTATTTAACAAAAAGAAAATTATATTGAAGTGGAAAAGTCGGGTTTGTGCTGGTACAAATGATCTTTTTATCCCCCCCGGTTCAGAGCAGCCACGCACCACAGGGGTGCCTTAGTTACAGCCCAGCAGCTGGAGCGCAAGGCACAACAGCCAGGCCCTTGCCTATGTGGCACAGATCCCATCATGCCCTCGCCTTCATTTGGCACCCCGGTGCCTAGCCCCGTCCTCCCCCCGGCACCAACCCCCGCTCGCTGCCCCTCTTTGCACGCTGGGGCCTCCCCCCCTCGCCATTCCTCCTACCAGCCCTGCCCCTAGCGCCGGCCTCCTCCCTTTGCGCCCGCGGCAGAACCCCTGCGGGCCCCCACTCACCGGGCTCCGAAGTTGCACTTGCCCATGAGGTTGAGCTTGCAGAGGTGGAGGCGCTCGCAGCCCGCGCACTCCTTGCGGACGCAGAGCCGCGCGGGGGACACGGCGAGCACCCAGCAGGAGCCCCCCTGCTCGTGCACCAGGAACCGCCCGTGCCCCACGTCCCGCAGGATCTGCTCCAGCTGCGGCGCGGACAGCCCCACGTGCCGCGGGATCTGGCCGCGCTCCAGCCGCCCGCCGCTGGAGCACAGGATCTTGGTGATGAAGCTGCAGACCGCGGGGTCCGACATCGCCGCGCTCTGCGGGGCCGCGCGGGGCCCGGCTCCTTCCCCCTGGGCGATCGCGGCGGGCCCCGCCTCCCGCCAGCGGCGGAATCGAAAGTGAAGCCGGGCGCGATGGCTGGGGGCCGGCCCGGGGCGGCGCATTGCAGGGGAGGGCCTGCGACACAGGCGGGGGAGCGGCGTTGGGTAGGTTCCTTTCGGAGCGCGGCCGCGCCCACCCTAGCAGGGGCGTGCATCACCCGGCCCCGCTTGCAGAGCGAGAGGGCTGGGCGGGGAAGCCAGTCTCCTCCTGTTCCGAGAACGTTCCCCTCACGCGCCCATGTACGCGGTAAAGCGACCCCGCTGCCAAGCGAAGGGTACAGCTTGCAGACCAGAAAGACGTTGGCACCGGCTTGAACCTACAGTGAAGAAGGCGCTGTGGCAGGCCATTTAAACTGGGCGCTGAGGTCATACGTTTCCCCTCCAGCCCCAGCATCTGACCCTCCTCTTCCCCTTTCAGGCACCACCACAACCCCCTGGCCCTCCTGGCCCCTGCACCTTCCGCCCACCCCTTAAAATCTTAATGAGGCAGCGGCAACGGGTCACAGCACCACTGGGGTTTGGCCCTGCCAAAAAGTGGTGAGCTCCATGGCCTGGGGTGAACCCTTGGCTTCATGATCTATGCAGCGAAGACTAGGATAAAGGTGCGGGTGATGAGTGATGTTGGGGGTTGGGGTAATACATTAAGTAATTCGGGTTAATGGAAGGCCACCAGTGCTGCTAAAGTTTTCCTATGCTAGAACCCCCCCTTGTCTTTCAGAAAGGGTTGCTTTGACCCCCCTTCTTGTCTCTCAGTAAGGGTTGGTTTGACGTGTTACCATAAATAAAAGCGTCTGGCTTGCTTTTTGATATGGGTATTGCGCATACTACAAACTGCTAATAGCACCAGCATATGCTTGCTGCATGATCAGAACGCCCATTGTTACCCCATCCCTTCTAATGAATCAGGAGGCTGGCTGCAAGGTATAATCGGTGTGTGTAGTCAGTCCACCAGAAAAAGGAAGCATGTGACAACTGTAACGCTGAAACTGCTTAAAGGAAGGAAAGGGAGGGGGAGAAAAGGGCCTCCTGTTAAACTGAAGAATGGTATAAATAAAGTTGTGGCTTGCTGCTTCGGGGTGCAGGATTTGAGACAGACAGTCTGCCTGCACTATTTCGGATCCTGAAATAAACAGCTTATGCAAGGACTTCTCCGTCTCGGTGTCTGATTGGGCTCATTGCGCACCGGGCTCGAACCCAAACTGTTGGGGCCTCACTGGGGTCCTCCAGGACCACCAACAGTGATAACCCAAAAGAAACGGAAGAATGCCATTAGTTCTGGGAGGGTTCTTTTGAGCCAGTAGGATATAACCAACAAAAGCTACGAAGCCCATGGCTTGTGTGCCACATGCATAAGAGGAAAACCAAAACCAAACAACCCTAACCCCAAAACCACGCACTCTGGCCTCAGATTCATCACCAAAGTCAATGGTGTTACATCAGATGTACTTACCCCTTTCCACATCCACAATCCCCAGGTAGGTGGCAAATGATTGTCTTGGAATTCTTCAGTGGACACTAATGTAGTCAGAAATTTCCCCTAGCTTTTGTGCATGCAAATGCGTGTATGTGTGCAGAGGTGATGTCCGGGGGGGCGGGAAGGGTCACATGAGGTCCTGTGCCCCCCCCCCGATATTTTTCTTGTACCCCCAACCCACAGGGGCTGGGTGGCCTGCTGACATGAGCCGGGGTGGAGGTGGCACTCCCTTTCTGAGCCCTGTTGTGCAGGGCTGGCCTGAACCACCTGGTGTTTCCACTTGCCCCCCAAAGATTCCTCTGTACCCCAGAGGGATGCACTCCACAATTTGAAACCTTTTGCGGGGCCATCACATGCCTCCCCAGAACTTTAAAATTGTGCCCCTCACTGTCAACAGTTACTTGCCGCATCTGTATGTGTTGGTTTCAAAGCTATAACTTAAATAAGAAGGAAGAAAAGAGATCTATCATTCTGAAATAATATCATTGTTTATGTAGGACCTACACAACATAGTGTTCTTGCCGTTCCTTCTGCTGGCCATGAAAGCAGCAGTTAGTTAATAGACACTATGTGCAGAGCTGCGTTGATATAATAAATGATGGTGCAGCACCAACCAAAGAAATATGTTTTGTTAATTTTCAGGGGGGTTTGTTGGGGAGGAGAAGGGGGAGCAGTGGAAGGGAAGCAGGCATTGAGGAGAAAAAGTCATGTGGTTAAACTGAGAGTTTAGAGCAGGGGTCAGGAACCTTTTTGGCTGAGAGAGCCATGAACGCCACATATTTTAAAATGTAATTCCGTGAGAGCCATACAATATGTTTAAAACTAAACATGTGTGAGTGTGTCCTCCCCCGCAGTGAAATTAACAAGGCGCCAATTTCACTGGGGAGAGTGTGCCCTGCTCAGCTCCGCAGTGAAATTGACAAGGCAGAGTCAATTTCACTGCGGAGAGCAGTTCCTACTTCGGGGATTTTCACCTATCGGGGGTCTAGGAACCTAATACCCTCGATAAGTGAGGGCTCACTGTACATGACAATGTTTTATATTTTTAACATTATTTTTTTTATTAAAGATTTGTCTGAGAGCCAGATGCAGCCATCAAAAGAGCCACATCTGGCTCGCGAGCCATAGGTTCCCGACCCCTGGTTTAGAATAAATCCATAATGGAAGAAATGTCAAAAAATGCACACACACACACTGCTGAGTCACTTGTATGGTTTTAGGCAAACTAATTAATCTGTATGGAATGTGAAACTGTACAACTGCTCTAATCTCCTTTCCTCTTTAACCCGTTACAATGCAAATCACAGTGACAAAATGGAATCATAAGTGTCACTGTAGGTGTGTCTAGCAGTTTGGTTTTTGGTTTTTCATGTTTCGGCTAAAAGTCAAACAGGGTTTCAGGATGAGACATCTGTCTCTTCTCTCTCCTCCCTTCTTCCCCATCTTGATAGGATCTTTTCTTAAAAATGAAGTAAATAAACATAGCAATGTATAATGGGAGGTTAGAAAGAATTATCTTTGATAATTGATCATTTCAAATCTGGTTGCTGCTCACACAATTTTACTAAGACAATAATGACCAGCCAGTTATGTGTTTTTAAATGATACCGCACAAGACATACTTTGTACAAAGATTATTACAGTAGTTTGTAGGATGTGAATACAGGGGGACATTCTGTCATAGATCCCCCTCTTCCCCTTACAAAGCTGTAGTAGAGATAGCCTTTGGCTGACCTGGAAGCAGCAAGTCAGGGCCCTCTTTCCTGGATAGGGCATCTATCACCATGTATTCTCTTCCCTTTATATGTACAATTTCCATATCAAACTCTTGGAGTATAAGACTTCAGCATAGAAGCTTGGAATTTGAGCCTTTAATTTTGTTTAACCAGATTAATGGTGAATGATCTGTCAAGACTCTGAATTTTCTGTTAAAAAGATAGGATGTTAATTGCTTGACTGTCCACACTATAGTATAACATTCTTTTTCTATGACAGAATAATTTTATTTGGTGGGTGTCAATGTTTTGCTTAAAAAAGGAAGTTGGGGTTTTTTTTCTTATTTTCTCGTCTGCATCACAGACACTTCAATTTAAACACACTGGATTAGATAAAACAATAAAACAAGTTTATTAACAACAGGGAGATAGATTTTAAGTGAGTACAAATAATGAGTCACTAAAGTCAGAAATGGTTACAAGAAAAATAAGATAAAACAAAAACCAGGTGCCTAATTTAACAAACAATGTTAAATTCAAAGTAAAGTTTTCTCACCAGCTTTCAGCACTCTTCTTAACTCAGGACCGTTTCTCTCTCTTTCTCTCTCTCTCCCTATCCACTGTATTGATGACACCTAAAGCAACAAAATAAGTACTTGTTGGATTCTCGGAGGAGGGGTCCAGACTTAAGAAGCTTGGTCATCAATTTATCAAGACTACCTCTAATTGGAGCTGAATTATCTGTACTTTCTAAGAAGTACTGCTTCACCACAGAACCTGATACCATACTAATGCATGGAGAACTAGAATTCTTCTGCTGACACTGCCAAGAATTCTTTCATAACAATGACACCGCCACCCACAATTACCATATCCCCACTGACAGTCATAAGAAAAAAGAATCATCTGACTGGACAAAACCACATTCTTAATCATAACATTGATTGCGTCAGGAAAAAAGATGGCTGTGAAATCCTTAACAAACATCACATCTACCTCAATCTCTCTACTGCCAAGAGGACAATTATACAATCCCTGAAATCCAACCATCAGATGGTGATCAGACCAGCAGACAAAGAGGGTGCTATCATAGTCCTCAACTGTAGTGACTGTTAATGAGGCCAACCAACAACTCTTTTTCACCACCTTCTATAAAGAACTCAAAGAGGACCCTGTACCACAGTTTACCCAGGAGTTTAAGAATATCATCAAATCCTTCCCCAAACAACCCGATGAGAAACTCTACAACCTCATCCCCCACAAACCCAACTCATAGACTCATAGACTCATAGGTCAGAAGGGACCAATATGATCATCTAGTCTGACCTCCCGCACAAGGCAGGCCACAAAACCCTACCCATACACATTTATAACAACCCCGAACCCATGACTGAGTTATTGAAATCCTCAAAAATGAGATTTGAAGACCTCAAGCTGCAGGGAATCCACCAGCAAGCGACCCATGCCCCATGTTGCAGAGGAAGGCGAAAAACCTCCGTGGCCCCTGCCAATCCGCCCCGGAGGAAAATTCCTTCCCGACCCCAAATATGGCGATCGGCTAAACCCTGAGCATGTGGGCAAGACTCACCAGCCAGCACCCAAAAACTCTTATGCTTCCCAAAACATACAAACAAGGGAAACCAGGCAGGCCCATCATATCTGTCCATGGCACTCTTACTGGAGAAATATCAGGACTCATAGAAATCATTTTCAAACCATTCACCACTGAAAGGGCCAGCTTCATCCAGGACAATACTGACTTCCACCAGAAGTTCCCCAACATTAACAGTCTCCCTCAGAACCCTATCCTTGCCACCACAGATGTCACTGACCACCAACATCCCTCACAATGACGGCATTGCTACCTGCCTCAAATATTTACAAGAGAATGGACAGCATTCAGCTATCCACCCCAAACACATCACCAAACTCACCCATTTCATCCTCACCCGTACAATTTTACATTCAACAACACTTTGTCCAAACCATGGGCACAGTCCTGGATATTAGGATGATTCCCCAATATGCCAACCTCTTCATGGGCCAGCCACCCCAAAGATTTTCTGGACAAATACATCATGAAACAGATGATATAACTGAGATACACTGATGATATTTTCTTCCTCTGGACAGACAACCTAAACTACTTCAAAGATTTCCATCACAACTTCAACAACCACTACCCATCCACTAAACTCTCTCTGGTACACTCCCACACTAGCACCAACTTCATGGATGCCACATCAGCTTCAACAATGGAATCCTACAGACAACTATATAAAAGAAATCCATGAACCACCACATCTACTTTCACAGATCCTGTGACTACCCCAAACACACTCATCCAGCCAGGCACTCAGATTTTCTTTGGAGAGTATTCTGAGGTAAGTCCGAGATATACAGCTTAACACACTTAAAACCACCTTCACCAAAAAGGACATTCCATCAGAGAAGTACACTGCATCATGGAACAGGCCACCCAAAATATCCTGAGAGAATCTGCTTTAATAGAGAAATAAAAACCCTTCTGACACACACCCTTAGTTGTCACCAGTCACACCACACTAGAACCCAGACAGGGCATTGTCAAACAATTGCAATCTGTACTTGATGGGGACCACATCCTGAAAGAAATCTTTTCTGAACCTCCTCTTCTCACCTTCAAACAACCCCCAACTTTTCCAAGCTCATCATCAGAAGCAAGTTTCTCACAGACCAGAATACGCCAACTCAAAGAAACACCAGACCCTGCCAGAACAATGAATGCAAACCTGTAGACATATCTCCACTGCTATTATGATCAACACACCTTTCAAGATCCATGGGTCTTACATATGCCTATTCCAACATGTGGTGTACATAATCCATTGAATTAAATGCCCCAATAACAACCATCTGGGTGGAACAAGACAATCACTATGCTCTCAAATGAGCTAACACAGAAAAATGATAAAGACAAAAACACCATATCACCTGTGAGTGAACACTTTTCACAAAGTGATCATGCCACATCTCACCTCTCAGTCCTCATTCTCAAAGGGAACCTGCACAACACTTTCAAAAGATGAGCCTGGGAGTTTAAATTAATAACTTTGCTAGACACTAGACATGATGGACTCAGTAGAGATGCTGGATTTATGGATTATTATAACAATTTGTAACCTACTCCCCCCTGTCTGTGTCCCTCCCCGCCCCTTATCTCCTCCCCCCCACCCCTGTGACTGGAGAATGTTAATGGGCCACCTCACCTTGAATGGTCCCTTGAAATATGTGTTAACCATGTGAGCTAAGCAATCTGTTCTACTTTCTGTTTAGCTGTGATGCTCTGAGTATATTTCCCAGACCTGAAGGAGAGCTCTGTGTAAGTTCTAAAGCTTGTCTTTCTCACCAACAGAAGTTGTCCCAATAAAAGATATTACTTCACCCACCTTGTATAATACCCTGGGACCAACATCGCTACAACACTGAATGCATAAAAAAGATCATGAATCAGGCACCCCCAAAAAAAAATATTAGATTTTAAAATCCACACATTTTGGATAGACCTGGGTGAAAATCTTGTGGTGAATAGTTTATTTGTCAAAAAATTCAGTTTAAGATTAACCAAAACTGCTGCAATTTTGGATCAAGTGTGGCTGAAAAATAACTAGGAAAAAAAGAGTCCAAAACACATGAAACATTTTGTTTTGTCATTTTTTAAATGAAATGTTTTGGCTTTTTATTATGAAATGGTTTAATTTCAACGTTTAGCTAGATTTAACTAAAGAAACCAAAAAAAATTTAAGGAAGACCTAAAATGCGAAACATTTAATTCCAAGTAAAACATTTAGTTCAGCCCAAAGTGATTTTTTGTTTTTGTTTTTTCATTTGATCAAGAAAACAATAAGTGGTCCTTTCAATTCAATGCAAAATGACAATGTTGGGGGGAGAGTTTTCTGTTTGGTCATGGAACTGAAAAACTAATTATCCACCCAGCGGTAATTTTGAGTTTTATTGTCCTTTTGCTTTTTGAACTTTTAGGGATCACCTCTGAAAGCTTTTCTCCACAGCCATGAGGATTAGATATTTAGCTTTTAATAACAAACAAACAAGGAAGCAAGCAAACAACAAACAAAATAGCTAGATTGTAACATAGTCATTTGATTCCTAGAACTGGCACTATAAGAAAAGCATTAAATATCACAAGATTCAGTGTTGCTAGCACTACATATATCCCTAAGTCACCCCCCCGGAATTTTACTTTGGAACACAAACTTTCTCCCATTTGTTTTCTGTCCCCAAAAATCTGCTGCTTTATTAGAGAACAAAACTGTCTTGACCTGGTTCTCTACCACCAGGCACAGTCAATAATTCCTGTGCAAGTGGATGTAAAATGCTAATGCAAATCAGCAAGTGTACATTTTCACACTGACTTTGCACAGCTGTAATTAACCACATAGGGTGCAGGCAGTGATGATATCCCAAATTTCCAACAACCAGTTCTATAAAGGCAGATGATGTTTAAGAACCTATTCTGAATAGGTTCTTAAACATCATGCACACAGCACCCAACACGGTATCTCGCAACACCCCAGCAGCCAGCACTTCAAACCACCCTCCGCAGAGAAACTGACCAGCCCTGGGCAATTTCGGCGGCAGGGAGAATCCCAGGACTCTCCCTCCGCAGTGAAGTTGCTCAGCCCTGGGCAATTTCGGCGGCAGGGAGAATTCACCCTCCGCAGAGAATTTTACCAGCCCTGGGGAATTTCGGCGGCGGGGAGAATCGCAGGATTCACCCGCCGCTAACAACCGGTTCGCTGTGGTTTTTTTATTTTAAGAACCGGTTCGCGCGAACCGGTGCGAACCGGTAGCATATCATCACTGGGTGCAGGGTAGTGAAGAATCAGGTCCTGTAGGCCCGATATTCAGAAGAGCCGAGCACCAGCAACTCCCATGGAGGCCATTGAGAGCTGTGTGTATTCAGTACATGTGAAAATCAGCCTGTTTCTAAATTACTCTCAATCTGCTCAACTGTCTTCCTTGTTCTGGGTGCAGGGACTGACCCCATCTTCCCTTCTTTGGTCCATTTTTGATATTTAGTTGCTTTCTTTAGGAAAATAAATGTGTCCTGATCCCAGAGGGCTACAACATCACTGAAGAAAGAAACTGTATGTCCATTTTCCCTGCACTGTCCTAAGGCTATTGCCTGACCTCACCTGCCAAGGAACACTTCAGCCTTGTTCTTATAGTACCCCATCATGTAATGTGTCCATGTGACACTGTCTGGACTGAGGGTGACCATTTATAACATCATAGAATACCAATATTGCAAAATTACAGTAATTCATATGAGATATGCCATGTCAGGTACCATTAGAAAGGTTATAATTTGCTAAGTATGATGATATTTTTATGTGTACATGTCATATTTGTATTATAAACTATGGATATGTTTGATATATCTGTATTTCAATTGGTGCTGTGTTTTTTGGCAACACCCCAAGAAGCCTACTTAATGGCTCATTAAGGGAACTCAGGGATACAATGAACCCAAGTGAAGACGCTCAGGGCTATGTCTTATGAGTCACCAAGACTTGCCCAGGTGACCCTGGACTCCATCTGGTTTCTGTGAATTTCCACAAGCTGCGTGACAAAGGGACATAAAAGGCAGCTGCTCCATCCCATGCGGTCTTCATTCCTGCTTCGTATCTCTGGATCAATTCATCTATGACTGGAGCTGAGAAATGAAGGACTGAGACCCCTCCAAGTACTGGATGTACAGCAGAGGGACTGTACCAGCCTGTGAACTCCACAATTCTACTGAAAACGTGATATATGGACTTTCAAATAGTTTGTATGTCTCTGATTGCTTTAATCATTTAACATCTCTCTTCTCATTTGTTTCTTTCCTTTTATAATAAACCTTTAGTTTTAGTTACTAAAGGATTGGCTGGCAGCATAGTATTTTGGGTAAGATCCAAACTTCTTTTGATCTGGTAATGTGGCTGACCCTTTGGGATAAGGAGAACATTTTGGTAAAAGAAATAAGAGTTTTAAATAACTTATCTCTTTACTGGACCTAGTTGCTGACTAGGAGCCAGAGACTGAAATGCAATAAAGGGGGCTGTGTATATTTTGTTTTAGCTTTTTGATAAGCAGTGTGGGAAATCAGAAGCACTGTTTGTGACTGGTTAGAGGGTCTAATTTCAGTGTCACCCACCAATTCTGGGAGAATCTGCTTTCCGTTTGCAGCCTGCCCTGGCATTTTCAGGTGGTCTAACCTAGGCACAGACAGGTCAGAGTCAGCAGACACGCACTCCATGCAGCAGTTGAACAGCAAAGGGTTATAAGCTCCTTGCCGATCATAGCCTGGTTAGTGAGGCATTACAGTCTCCTGCCCCTGATAGGCCAACTTCTGTGTTCCACTCTGTGTTGCTTCTTCAACAATGCTACACTGCAGATTACCCAGCAGTGGTGGAGGGATCAACTGTTACAAGAACAGAAGGATGTAAGAAAATATCAGGGGACAATAGCATCAATGAAAGTACAGGACAAATCGTAATGGCTATCCAGCCTTGGCTTTCTGACAGAGAAATCCTGCTTTTAAAATTGTCATGCTCCTGCACCAGATATGGACTGGCTACAGGGTTTCCTTCTGAGTGAGTTATACACCAGATGTATTTTCTGTAAGATCATATCACTCATATGGCTGAGGTTAGCTTAAATAAGGTCTATTACATACAGCACCACTTAGTGGCTGAACCGTATAATGCAGTTTAGCATTTTCTTTATGTACAGCAGAACCTCGGTTACAAACCTCAGGAATGGAGGCTGTTCGTAACTCTGAAATGTTTAGGTTGTTCTTTCAAAAGTTTACAACTGAACATTGACTTAACACAGCTTTGAAACTTTACTATGCAGAAGAAAAATACTTCTTTCCCCTTATTTTTTTAAAGTAGTTTACATTTAACACAGGGTTTTTTTGGTCTCTGCTGCTGTTCGATTGAGTACTTCTGTTTCCAAATAAGGGGTGTGTGGCAAGGTGGGGGCGGGGGGGAGAGATGTTCCACCCTCGTGGGTCTCGTGCTCTTCCGGCCGGTGGTGCAGCCGGGGAAAGGCTCCGGGGAGGGGACGGGGCCCGCTGTGCCCCGGGGTATGGCTACTTGCCCTGGGGTAGTCCATGGTCCACTCCCTGCTCCCCCAGCTGGGTGCTCTGCCCCGGTGCTGTGCTTCAACAGGGGAAGCCCCAAGCCACTGTAGATCGCCGGCTGCCAGCTGCCGGCTGCAGACTGCCAGCCCCAAACTGCCAACTCCCAGCTGTTAGTTTTTCCAAACTGCAAAACTCCTAACTACGAATTCCCAACTCCTACCTCCGTTCTCCACACCTCCAAACTCCTCACTCCACAACCCACCACTGCCTGCCTGAGCTGGAGGCTTTTTAAGTGCTGGGGCAGTCTCCTTGATTGGCCCCAGGTGGCCTAATTGCCTAAGCAGCCCCAGCTGAATCACCCAGGGAATAAGGCTTTGCTGAGCCTGGGCTAATATACATGCCTTCTAGCATTCTTGCGTAGCCGTCTGGCCTGATCCTGTCACACATCCTCCCCCGCTGCTCAATCCCACCGGGTTGGGCAACTTGGGACGCCATGCTGTGTACCCAGGACAACCCATCCGCATTCCCGTGGCGGCAGCCCACCCTGTGCTGGATGGTGAACCGGAACGGTTGTAGGGACAAGAACCACCGGGTCACCCGTGCATTCTTCTCCCTGTTTCTCTGCATCCACTGGAGCGGGGCATGATCAGTCACCAGGGTAAAGTGACGTCCAAGCAGGTAGTATCGGAGGGCCTCCATTGCCCACTTCACTGCAAGACATTCCCTCTCCACGACCGCGTACCTCTGTTCCCTCAGGAGGAGCTTATGACTGAGGTACATTATGGGGTGTTCCTCGTCTCCCACCAACTGTGATAAGACCGCGCCGAGCCCTACGTCTGAGGCATCCGTCTGTAGAATAAAGTCTTTAGTGAAATCGGGGGCGAGGAGTATGGGGTTGCTACAGAGAGCTGTCCGTAGGTCTGTGAAGGCTTCTTCCGCTGCTGGGGTCCATCACACCATAGCAGGGCCCCGGGCCTTTATCAGGTCTGTCAGGGGGCTGGCTCTGGAAGCAAAATGGGGGATGAACCGCCAGTAGTACCCCACAACCCCTAAAAACATCCGAACCTGCTTTTTCCGATTGGGCCGGGGCCACTCCTGGATGGCTTCTAGCTTGTTCAGCTGGGGTTTTACCACGCCCCTCCCCACGACGTACCCCAGGTACCTAGCCTCTGCTAGGCCGATGGCGCACTTGGCTGGGTTTGTAGTGAGGCCCGCCTGCCTCAGGGTATCCAGTACCTTCTCCACCTTCCTTAGATGCATCTCCCAGTCCGTTGTATAAATGACTATGTCGTCTAAATATGCCGCGGCATAATCACTATGGGGGCGCAACAGCCTATCCATTAGCTGCTGGAAGGTGGCGGGGGCCCCATGTAGGCCGAAGGGGAGGACCGTGTACTGAAATAGTCCATCTGGGGTAGAGAATTCCGTCTTTTCCCTTGCCCTTCTAGCTAGGGGGATCTTCCAATATCCTTTGGTCAGATCGAGGGTCATCAGGAATTGGGCCTTTCCGACCCAGTCCACCAGCTCGTCTATATAGGGCATGGGGTACGCATCAAATTGGGATACCTCGTTTAGCCGGCGAAAGTCATTACAAAACCTCGTCGTTCCATCGGGCTTCGGCACTAGCACTATTGGGCTACACCACTGGCTGTGGGATTCCTCGATGACCCCCATCTTCAACATCTTTTTCACCTCCGCTCTGATCTCTTGCCTCTTGGCCTCGGGCACTTGGTAGGGTCTCATCGTAACCCTGGCTCCAGGGTTGGTGATGATGTTGTGGGCTACCTCCATCGTCCGGCCAGGCCTCGTCGTGAAGACATCCCGGTATCGGCTTACCATCTCCAATGCCTCGGCCCTTTGATTCGGGGTTAGGTCGGGGGATATCTTCACTTGTTCCGTCGGTACCACCTCCTGGGTCACCACGCACGCTTCTCGGGCCCTCCATGGCTTTAACAAGTTGACGTGATAAATTTGTTCCTGTTTTCGGCGCCCTGGTTGTCGTACCTTGTAATTGGTCTCCCCCACGGGTCCGAGCACTTCATAGGGTCCCTGCCACTGGGCCAGCAACTTGCTCTCCGCGGTAGGTACCAGGATCATCACCTGGTCTCCTGGCTGGAATCGCTGAATCGTGGCTTGGCGGTTATAATGGGCTTGCTGGGCCCCTTGGGCCTTCTCCAGGTGCTCTCGCACGATGGGGGTGACTCGGGCTATTCGGTCCTTCATCTGGAGCACATGGTCGATAATGTTTCTTCCCGGGGTGGGCTCCTCCTCCCAAATCTCCTTGGCTATATCCAGGATGCCCCGGGGGTGGCGCCCATATAACAGTTCGAAGGGGGAGAATCCCGTGGAGGCCTGGGGAACTTCCC
Organism: Mesoclemmys tuberculata; assembly: GCA_007922155.1. Classification (NCBI taxonomy): domain Eukaryota; kingdom Metazoa; phylum Chordata; order Testudines; family Chelidae; genus Mesoclemmys; species Mesoclemmys tuberculata. The sequence goes on from ML675742.1 coordinate 3,158,114, forward strand.
GGATAGCAAACATAAGATATGGTAACAGGGTATCCCAGTCCTTCCCATCCCGGCTTACCACCTTTCTTATCATGGCCTTGAGTGTCCTGTTGAATCGCTCCACGAGGCCATCCATCTGCGGGTGGTAGACGGAGGTTCGCACGGCCCGTACCTGCAGCAGGGCGCATAAGTCCTTCATTAGTCGTGACATGAATGGGGTCCCCTGTTCGGTCAATATTTCCTTCGGCAGCCCCATTCGGGCAAAAATCTTCACTAGCTCTGTGGCTATTACTTTCGAAGTAGTATTCCGCAAGGGAATGGCCTCGGGATACCTGGTGGCATAGTCGAGGACGACGAGTATGTGCTGGTGCCCCCTGGCTGTCTTCTCCAGCGGCCCCACTAGGTCCATGGCAATCCGCTCAAATGGGACCTCTATGATGGGTAGAGGCACTAAACGGGCCCGCAAACGAGGCTGGGGGCTATGCAGCTGGCACTCCGGGCAAGTGGTGCAATAGCGCTGCACGTCCTCGTAAATGCCTGGCCAAAAGAATCTTTGTAAAATTCGAGCCAGGGTCTTCTCCACCCCCAAGTGTCCCCCAAAGAGATGGCTGTGGGCTAAGTTGAGCACGGCATTTTGGTGCTTCCGGGGCACCAATAGCTGTAGTACCCTTTCTCCATTCATTTCTGTGGCCCGGTATAACAAGTCCCCCCTTATCATAAAATATGGCCCTGCGCCTGGGGTCCTTCCCTCCACGGGGACTCCATTGACCTCAGCTACTTCCCCTCGGGCCGTGGCGTACCTTGGGTCGTCGGCCTGGTCACAGCCGAAGCTCTCTCGTCCTGCACCCAAGGGTTCCATCTCTGCTCTATCTGGGCGTCTACTTCTCTGCCACCCATCCCTCCCCGGCAGAGAACTGGCAGGATTTGGAGGGCAGGGTGTCTGAGCGGCTGCGGAGATGGACAGGACTGCTCCAGTGCCTCTCCCTCCGGGGGAGGGCACTGGTGATCAACCAGCTCATCCTGTCCATGCTCTGGCACCGGCTCAACACCCTGGTCCCGACCCCGAGTTTCCTGGCCTACCTCCAGAAGACAGTTCTGGAGTTCTTTTGGCCAGGACTGCACTGGGTCTCTGCAGGGATTCTGAGTCTCCCCTTGGAGGAGGGCGGGCAGGGCCTGTGCTGCATCCGCAGCCAGGTCCACACCTTCCGCCTCCAGGCCCTGCAGAGACTCCTCTATGGTGCAGGTGGTCCGGCGTGGAGCCACTTGGCGCACTTCTTCCTCCGCCGCTTCCGAGGGCTCCAATACGACCGGCAGCTCTTTTTTCTCCACCCGAGAGGTCTTCCATGAGACCTCTCCGAGCTGCCGGTCTTCTACCAGGACCTCCTCCGGACCTGGAGGCTCGTCCAGGCCCCTTGCGGTCACCGAGGGGGAGGACCTCCTCACGGAGCCCCTGCTACACAACCCCCAGCTGCGTGTGCAGGTGGCGGAGACCCCCTCGGTGCGACGGAAGATGGTCCTGGCAGGAGTCACCAGGGTCGGAGACCTCCTGGACTACGCCCGGGGGGCCTGGGTGGACCCCCATGCACTGGCTCGGCGTATGGGGCTCTCCACCCCTCGAACTCCCCGACGCATACTCCAGGAGGTGAGGGCAGTCTTGCCCCCTACTGCTTTGATGTACCTCGAGCGGGTCCAGCAGGAGGGTTCTCCCCGCCCCCCCCTCAGCCCAGGCCCTCCGGCGCTTACCATCGGGCCTCGGCTCCATGAACCCCCTCGGCCCTCCCATCCTCACCCCCCAAGCTGGCTGCTCGATTTGCAGCCGGTCCTTTTCCAGACCGCGCCCAGGGAACATCTGTACGCACTCGTGCTCCACACCCTTCACTTCCCTGACCTCGCGTCCCGCCCGGACACCAAGTGGCGGGACCTCCTACCACCCTTAGAGGGCGAGGACCCCCGGTGGGCCAGTCTGTATTCCACCTTGACCCCACGGCCCACCAGGGACATCAGTTGGCGGCTCCTTCACGGAGCCGTGAGCACGGGCGTGTACCTGGCGCAGTTCACCTCCCACCCTGACACCTGCCCCTACTGCGGCATGAGGGAGACCCTGGCACATGTGCACCTGGAGTGCGCCAGGTTGCAGCCCCTCTTCCGGCTCCTCCAGAACCTCCTGTTGAGGTTCTGGCTGCACTTTTCCCCGCACCCGTTCATCCACTCACACCCCATCTGTGGCCCCACGAAGTTGCGGGACCTCCTCGTCAACCTCCTCCTAGCCCTGGCCAAACTAACCATCTACAGGACCAGGGAGAGGAGGTTGGCAGGGGGTGCTCCCTGCGACTGTGGGGCCTATTTCCGCTCCCTTGTCAACTCACGTCTCCGGGAAGAGTTCCTCTGGGCGGCGTCCGCTGGCTCCCTAGACACCTTTGAGGAGCAGTGGGCGCTGTCCAGGGTTCTCTGCAAGGTGTCCCCTTCTGGCTCCCTAATTTTAAACCTGTGACCCTCACGCCCTTCCTGTTTTTTTATCTGTTGTCCCCCGTATCTAATTGAAAACCGGTCCAGTGGCTCCTCCCCCAGGCTGCAGGGGGCGGGGGGGAGCCTTTAGCAGTGGGTGGGCTAGCGCCCACCCACCTTCTCTGGTTTTTCAACAGGAGCACCCTTGCGTAGCCGTCTGGCCTGACCCTGTCACAGGTGTGATAACTGGTGTTTGTAAGTCTCAAGTTTTGCTGCATCTCCCCATTTAAATTCTACATTCCTACCATTTACAAAATTTACACTATCAAGCTATCTTTAAAGTTCAGTACAGATCAGTCTGTTAAGTGTCTTTGAATCATCCTGATCTTCTTGTTATATAACCAAAACACATAACTTGGTCATCTGGCTGTCCATTAGTTGCAATGACTAGTTGTGGTTGATTTCGAATCCTTCAGACCTCTTCTTCTTGTTCTGCATCTGCCATCCATAGAGTTTGCTCTGTTGATTGCTCTTCCTGAGGACCAAACTGTAGATGTTGACAGTTTTTGCTCCACTGTCAGTCTTGATCACCTATGATCTAGGCATTGAATTATTTTTCTTTGTGAGAGCTGGAGTTGTCCATTTTTTCCCACACCATTCAGCTTGAGATGAACATGGTCCCCAGGTTCTAGACCCAGCTGTTCTCTAACTGAATGATGTTTGTTGTAAAAGTGTTCATAAGCTCTTGTAGTCTTTTTATCCAGTTTGGCTACGTTCTTTATACCTGATCACTTTGGAGACAGGTTCTTTCCCTAAGCTGGAACAGTATTTCTGAGTTGTGTTCCTATCAGGAGTTGTGCTGGACTATATCCAGTAGCGGCTAACAGTGTTGATCTGTAACTCAGAAGAACAAGGAACAGATCTTTCTGCTGTAGGATTTTCATAGCTGTCTTTACAGCTCTCTTAGACTCCCCATTTGCCTATGAGTAACGTGGACTGCTAGCAATATGATCAAAATCATATTTCATTAGGAATTACTTGAATTCTGCTACAGTGAATTGTGGTCCATTGTCCACCACTAGTTGTGCTGGAATACGGAAGTGCGCAAAAGTGGTTAGGGTTAGAAGCTGAGTTAACATGTATGTTGCTTGGCACGCATATCATTAAGAAAGTTAGGAGTATTTCCAGCTGTTGTATTCCTGAAGAATTAAAATAATTAATTCACTGGGCTTCTTTAAAGTAAAGGTTTTACCTTGTTTTCTCTTTGTTAATGTGTTGTTTTGTTTTTGTCTTTTTCAGGGATTGAGGTTTCTCTAATAACTATCACTTAACATTTCAAACAAAAAAGCAGAAGTGAGGAGTGGTGGCGGAGGAGGGGAAAAGCAACCCAGAAAGGGAAGGTAACCTCAGCCAGCAGAAATTAATTAACTCTGTCAAGTTATCTTAAAGTACAGGCAGCAACAGCGAATTTAGCAAACACAGAGGATATAAAGGAAAACTTAACCGGTATGTAAAAATATTTGAGAAAGAAATATTTATTTGATTTACCAATTTAGTGAAACTATTATTTGAACTTTCCTCCTATGCACTTACTTGATCGTTCCCAATGTCCCCACTGCAGCATTCATTCCATGTTTCCCAGCCTTCTTTTCTGAACTCACATGGACCTCCTTTGCTGGCTACCCAGCGCGTTTGTACCTCAACAACTCTCTGGGGATTTGAAGGGGTGGGATTAGAAGTGTGATGCTGACAGGCCAGGTGCCAGCACATGCCAGCATCTCAGGAAATTCACTTGTACATGAATATCAAAGAAGGATTAAGTGTTAGTATCCATTCAAACTAGTCATGTGTCTGCTAATAGAACTCAAAGGAGATGTTGATTGCATTATTTTTGTCTGTCTATATTCTGTAGTTTGCTATTACATTACTTCTACATTATGTATACCCTGTAATTCAATAACCCTAGATCAAAAGTGTGTTAATGAAGAATGTATTTAGGTGTTAAAACTTCATGAAAACTAAACTAATGTTACTTGTATTGTTCTCACTTATCTATTCCTATGTAATGGCAGGCATTTGCATTATGTAGATCTCTGACTGAATTACTGATCAAAGAAGAGTGCTAATGTCAAAGCAAGGGCCATTGTGTGTGACAATGGGGATACATAAACTCTAAGAGGAACCCAGCCCTCACTCACCACCATCAAATGAAATGCCCCTGTGGGTAATGTCAGCTGCTTTTCTGTGTGAAGAAGCTATACAATGGATTTCAAGGAATAATTCTGCATCTCTGGATTGTCCGGGTTCCAACAAGGTGGAAATACTGAATGAGAGTTATTCTAGGTGCCCTGAGACACTCCTGGAACTGGCAGATTACTACATTTCTGCTATCATTTTGAACGTACATTAACAAGGGAGTCAAAGTTTGTATTTTACCTGCTTTAATCTGTCAATAACGCTCATTTCTTTTTTTTAGCTAATAAACCTTTAGTTAGTTTACTAAAGAATTTGCAGACAGCATTGTTTTTGGTAAGTTTACAGCAACATGCAACAGAACACTCCTCCTCTTGTACTTCCCATGGTTTGAGCTGCAAAGCAGTGCTGTAGCAAGTTGCTCCAAAGTTAAAGGATAAATAGGCATTTCTTAGTAAGGGTTCTTAATGGAAATAATATCAGAGTTTCGATACTTTCCCTCTCCATTGTGACTGTAAATCAACCAGTGTCTCTGTGCTGTTTTAATCAGAAGTTTCTGGTGTGGTAGCCTCCACAGCGGCTGCCCTTCCCCCCCAATGCCTACTGTATGTCTAACCCTGATCAGGAGGAAGAGAAGGAATAGGAAGGATTAAGTTCCGTGAGAATTTCCAAGCTACATTGCTTCAGACTGTGATCAAAGGCTTTGAGGGGAGTGACACACTGTACCCCGTGTTCACCACTTATATGTGGTTACGATATATTTTGTACAAAGGATGGCTTGTGAGGTATTGTTTGAAAACTCATAATCTGCTGAACATCATTGTCCTGTTATAACGTGTATAACAGCACGGTGTGTAAAGCCATGAAATTTTGTTATAGGTTTGTTATTGTATGTTGTAATTCTGGGGAACACACACCGACTAACTCCTCAGACAACAAAGAACTGATCACAGCTTTTAGAAAACCATTAACTGCTGACGCAACCATTCGCCAGCAGAAGAGACTGTAAATAAAGAAATTTACAATTCACCTGAAAGATGTGTTGAACCTCACACACACAGGGGACTGTTTTGTCTACACCAAGGGGGAGTAATTGTAAATGAGAAGAGGAGGAGATAAAATAAGTGATAGTGACCTCATCACCGCACTTTCCCCAACACTACTCATGCCAAGATAGCTTGAAAGACGAAGGTGCATCATTGAATTGTGGGGAGTGATCCCAGCCTGGAGGATTTTCCAGCCAGTAGAGACTGCAAAAAGTTTTTGGGTTGGAGAACCCTTTTTTAAAAAACTTATTGGCCTTGGTAAAGTTGAGGAATTAGCTTGAGTGTTTTATCATTTTATTTCTTTTGTAACCAATTCTGACTTACCACTTATAATCACTCTGGTTAACAAACTTGTTTTATCTAAACTAGTGTGTTTATTGAAGTGTTTGGGAAATCTTTACTCAGGCCAACAGGCCTGGTGCATATTCATTACCCATTGTTGGAAAGGCAGACTAAATTATGAGCTTATATGGTTGAGTGGGCTACTGAACAATACAAGATACACACTTCTGGGAGGAAAGATTGGGACTGAGGGATATGTGGGTGTTGCCCTGTATCTATTCATGGCTGGATGGGAGAGCATTCCCATCCGATTGTTGTGCAAAAAGAGCACCCGGGACCCTTTTAAGGGGAAAAGGCAGTATGCCACATTTATTAACAGATACTAAATCAATAACTATCTTAAACCTATGTACACACACACGCACAAACACACCAGGAAATGTTCTGATTTGTATAGCTACCAGTCCATATCGTGCCTTGAGATTGCAGCTTGGACTCATTGCTGGAGTTCATGGCTCGTGGAAGCTACCTGGCCAGGGAAGCTGGGCATGAGGAGAGCAGGGTCTTTGTTGGGCGTGCACCGACGCTCTTCTTTGATGGTCTGCAGAACAGTTTCTCTCCCCCAAAAACCTTGCAATCTCACCCAGTCTTTTATAGGTTTTTGACTTCAGTTCAAATGTAGGAGTTTTGCTGTGTCACATCGCTTCAATGTGTCCGTTGTTTGCTGGACAATAGCAGATGTGACTTTCAGCTCGTTCCTAGTGTCTCGATTAAGTTTGCTCTTTCGTTTTCTGGGGTAGATTCTTCTTTTGCTTTTTAGGGATGTGTTCGCACTCTTCAGCCATTAGAGTGGACACCACACTTCATCAGGACAAGCTGGTAGTTTGGGTCTGGTTCACACATACATACACCCTCCATTCATACCTTGTTCAGATAAGATTACCTATTCATCTAAAAGTTTAGAAAGAGTTTTGTACAAGATGGAGTACATTTGGTCAAAATGGGGTTTTACATTTACAATATGGAGTATGGCTGAGGAGAGTTCAAATATTACATACAGAATTGTGAGAGGGTGATTATACATTCTGGGTAAGAAGGGTTGAAAACAACTTTAATAATAATAATTAAAAAAAAGACACATTTATTACCTAAGGACAGATATGTGTAAATTTATACAGCAAAGCAGGCTGGGAGCGAGTGGCTCAGAGGAAACAACAGGGCCTTTACACCCAAACATGAGAGACAAAAGGACAGCGGTTCTAGCACTCCCCAATACTTAACCAAAAAACAGGGGGATTCCCTCAATTAGCAACAAAGTTGCGAAAAGCATCAGATGAAGATTGACACAAATAAAGCTGTTAACTAATTAAAACTATATAGAGATTGACAAGCTATCTTAACCATATATATATAAATGAAGATTGACACAAATAAGGATGTGAATGAACTATATATATATATATATATATATATAAATGAAGATTGACACAAATAAGGATATGAATGAACTATATATATATATATAAATGAAGATTGACACAAATAAGGGTATGAATGAACCTAGGGGGTTGCCATGAATGAATCTACAGGCTTACAATTTTATTCCTACATTATCCCCCTTTTGACCCTTCACTTCACATGTGAGGTGAATAGGTCACATTTAGTGAAATAATATTTGTTAGCCAAGAAGGGTGGCTGGCAGAAGGAAGAAACCCTTGATTACAATTTATGTAATTGTTTTAAGGCAATATATTGAGAACCAATATGAGCTTGTGATTTTAACCTTAACTACATTCTTTTTATGCAGCAACACATGCAACACATTACAATTAACATTACTACTATTAAGGCAAAGAGGATAGCAATGGGATGTAGCATAATTTTTAGAAATGATGACCAGGAGGGGCTCCATCCCCAAAAAATGTCATACCAATGATGTGTCATTATTTGTTTTGCTTGTTCAGATACTCTTAAAATTTCTGCTCCCTGATGAAATGTAGCTATACTGCGGGTCTCTACCTGCGTGAGAGTAGTTGTGGTTAGGTGGCTAATTTGCTCATTCTTCTGCATTAATTCATACAGGGTTGTCCAATTAACCCCCAATGAAAAATTAAAACATAGAACATTACTTGCTTCTAACCCATCAATTTTTTTATCCTCATGAGCTGGAAAGTAATACGTTAACATTGGAGTTTTTAACATAGTTACATTGCACATACATTGTTGCACAGGGGCTCTGAGATACATTTTTCTTGCCAAACAACTTTTTTGGACCCAATGACACAAACACAAGTTTTTTCATCATAGTACACCTCTGTAGTATCATTATTTAACTCATCCTAATCACAAGTTATGTTGTAATGAACAGGGTTCTAACATTGTTAAGGTAGGGCATATCCATTGTTGTGGAGTCCATCTTAAACATGAATGATGATCTATAATGTCTCCTTGGTTATTTAGATATGTTCCTACCAATTGAGGGACCCAAATGTGTTTGCCCTGGAGAGTTGGGAGGACTTTGAATGGCCACAGGATAGCTCTATGACCGTGGGGCTGTGCCCTGATTACTTGTACGGATATATGCCCTGTAAGAGTGGATGGGTACACTTTGGAGTTGAGAACATTGTACCATCCAGGAACATAGGGGAGGAAAAGATTGTCTTTGTATTTTGTTAACAGAGGGGCTAAGACCGTCATATCTTTAGCTCGTACCCAATCCATTTCCCTTTCTGTTAACACAATGGCTAATAGCTGTTGTTCAGAGCACCACAGGGCTGAAGCTGTTTTATCTGCTACCTCTCTTATAGTTGCGTATTGAGCCCAAAATGCTTGATTTACATGGTCCCAAGTATGCCACTGCAAGTTTACTGTATCTATCCCAGTTTGCACTAATTCAGCAATTTGGTGCTCCTGGCCCTGCACAATAGCATGATGCATTGCTTCTACTGCACCAACCTTGTTTTTCAGTACTTCTAGATCCACAGAGTTTAGGATTCCTGTTCCTGTTCCTATACCTCCTAGCCAGGTATCTGTTATACCTCATCGCTGATGAGAGAAGAGGTGTTCTTGTCCTAAAGATTTAAACCAAGCCTTAAGTAATGGAGAGTTATATTGTGCACATTCTGGATGGGTTAGGGTTAAATTATTCTTGATCCAATTGACTGAAATGTGTAAGGTTGTGATTACTGGTGCCACTTGTACCTCTATGGGAGACTGTATTTTAAGTAAATGAGGACGAGGTACTTCTACAGTTGAGGACCATTTAAAAACAATACTGATGTATTTCCTACCAGTATAGTTTCATTTACCCATAGTGTTATGGTTCGTGTTTCTAAAGGTCCTGGTTTAAAGAGTGGAAATGTATGATATCCAGGAGGCACAGGATGACACCCGTGGTTGTGATCTGTTATACGTCCAATGGGGGTGCTTACTTCAAATATACAATTTTGATCACTGGGTGTAATATTTACCCATACTTGAAATGTAATTAAATGAATCGATCCATGTAGTGTGTTATTATATACAGGTATTATTTCAATTTGGTTCCACGTGGTGTAATTAAACCACTGGATTCCCCAATGCGCATGGGTTGTTTTTATAATGATTAATTTTACTAGTAGCCCCAGAAATGGTGTCCACATCTCATCTGCTGATGTTCACCTAAAGGAAAGAAATGCTTGTGCTGGAGAAATGTCTTTTTGTTAGTAAGTTACAGTACCAATACCGTCCATAAAGGTGTGTGGAGGGCAATCCAGGTATGAATGCTTAGCTTTTTCTTGTTACTGGACACTTTATGAAGCTCAGCTCCTTACGAGGATACCTGAAACATGGTCAAATAAACATTATTTAAGAGAACAGTTTTATCTGTGATACATGAACCAATTTAAGTTTTCCATCCTTATCTATGTGATACGCCAGAGGGCTAAGACGGTCAACAATAGAATAGGGATTTACCCATTTAGATTCTAGGGTGTGATTTCTTTTTCCCAGTTTTAAATACATTACTTGATCTCCAGCCTCCCAGAATGTAGTGTCTGTGGTTTTTTGTTTTTGCTGCTTTTGATTCATGTGTTCAATGGCTTGATTGATTCTGTATTGCAGTGTGGTTTTATCCTCCTGTAATTGCTTTAACCATTGGAAATAATCATTTTGGGTGGCTTCAGTGCATATGGAAAAATGATCAGGATCAACCATTAACTTCATTGGTTGTCGAAAGAGAATTTGCTAAGGCTGGATTTTAGTTCTCCGTCTGTCACTACTGCAAATGGCCACTAGGATTAAAGGCAGCTTCTCAGGCCAGTTTTTACCAGTATGGCCCACAACCTCTCTCAATGCTTCCTTAATGGTGCGATTCATCCTTTCCACTTGTCCAGAGGACTATGGTCGGTATGGAATATGGAGCTTTTGGGTGATCCCTAGGGCTTGTAACATCATTGTAAAAATTTCACCCACAAATGACCCTTCATTATCAGAATCTATCATCTCCAGGGTTCCATACCTACACACCACTACAGTAAAGAGTTTCTTAGCTGCGGTTCTAGCACTATTATCTTGGGTGGGGATTGCTTCCACCCATCCTAAAAAAAGAATCTACAATAACTAGCAAATACTGAAATCCTTCTTTACTTTTAGGCAACTTATCAATAATCAATCTACCTGGATTCTGTGCCATGGTCCCAAACACTGTTGGTGCATCATTGGTTGCCAGTGTGGAGGGCGAGCTTTATCCCTTGCACACTGGACACAATTTTGCACCCATGTCTTTACATCATTCTCCATCCCATCCCATCCCATTCTGCTATTTGCTTTAACCTTCTCAGAGTTCCTTCTATTCCCTCATGCATGAACTGGTGTGCCACATTAACAAGTTCCTGCCTCTCAGTTTTGCCAGGGGTTCGCCTGCAATCATTACTTTGGTCCTGATATAATAGTAGAGAATCAGAACATTTCTTCTCAGCTGTGTCTGACTCGTGGTCACAGTGGCTATGCTGTGCTGTTGAGCAATTGCATCAGCTTTATTATTCCAAATAGATTCTGCACTTTGCTCTTTGCTGTGTGCTTTAATGTGTCAGATCTTTAATAAATTGGGATTACTTGTTATCCAAGAATAAATCCACTTCCACTCTTCTAGGTATGCCATATCTTTTCCATCTGCTCCCTTCCAATTATTCCTTTGCCAATCAAACATCCAATACCGTATGCCTTTTACACAAAAATCACTATCTGCACATATATATATTGTTCTAGGAGAATTTTCATACAGTTTTAATACTTGGGATATGGCATGAAGCTCTGCATGTTGTGCTGAGCCATGGTCTAAATACCCTTCAGTTACTTCCTCTTCCAGGTTGATGGCAGCATACTTAATACATCGCTTTCCTTTGATTACTGCTGTGCTGCCATCAGTAAACCAAATGTGTCTTTCCTGCCCTATAGTGTTGAGATCCCTAAGCAGGGGTGCTTCTACTAAAGCAATTTTCTGTTCCAGTGTGACTTCGGGGCACTCATACTTAGTCCCTTTTTCAATTAGAGCATGAGTTATTGATCGGGCTTATGAACAGTTTCAGCAGTGACCCCCCGATTAACCAGAATAAGAGTCCATTGGGCCATGCGGGATTAGAGACTTTACCCCCAATTAGTTTGCCAGATAAGATATACTTTAAAGGAGTATGGGTACTCTGAATTGTAATCGGTGCTGTGCCTGTAAGTGGCTCAAAGGACTGAGTTGCCCACACTGCTGCTAAGCATTCTGCTCACAGGAACGAAAGTTTGACTCTGCGCCTTGAAGTTTCCTAGAGTCATATGCCACAGGCACTAGTTTGCCATTTTCATTGTTTTGCAGGAGGGTAGCTGCTAATACAACTCAATTAACAGCCAGTCTGATTACAAAGGGCTGTGACTCATTAGGTAAATGCAGCGCAGGAGCCGTTACAGCTTTTTGTTTTAACGTGCTTAAGGCAGACTCCTGTTTTGGACCCCATTCCCACTGTGTTTCCTTTTTCAGTAGCTTCCATAAGAGAAGGGTTATTTCAGCATATTTGTAGATGTGTGGGTGTAAGAAGTTAAATCCGCCCAGTAAAACTCATAAGGAATGTACATCGGTGGGTGCCGGCATTTCTAACAAAGCTTTAACCTTTCTCTGGTCTACTTGCCTCCCTTCCTGCCCGATTACCATGCCCAAATAGTTAACCTGCTTTTGTACTAGCTGTGCCTTTTCCAAATTAACCTTAAACCCAGTTTCCTCAATTAAAGCTAAAACATTTTCAGTAATAGATTTACTTGTGCCTCGGTTTCCCCAGATATTAGAATATCATCTACATAGGAGACGACAAAAGATCTTTCTTCAGGGTTTAAAGGATCTAACATATCTATAACATGCTTGTGGGCAATTGCAGGAGCATTATGGAATCCTTGTGCTAATCTCTGAAATGTCCATTGTTGTCCCTTAAATGTGAAGGCAAAACGATCCTGGGAGTCCCCATGTAATAGAATAGCAAAGAAGCAATTGGCTAAGTCAATAACAGAAAAATACTTAGTAGTAGCTTGCACTTTTTGGATTACTTGTGTCATATCTGACGCTATTGGAGCCATTGGGATTGTCCCTTTATTAATTCTGTGGTCATCTACAGTGAGACGCCTGTCTGCCTTCAGTACTGGCCATATGGGTGAGTTAAATGGTGTATTTGTTTTTCTTATTACCCCCTGTTTGTTTAATTCACTAATAGTTTGAGCCAATTGTATTTCTGCCTCTCAAGGACAAGGGTACTGTTTCTGTGGAAGAACCATTTCACCCTCAATCTTAACACATGCGTTAATTTTTCCACAGTCTGTTTTTTTCTTAGTCCAGACTGTAGGAAATTTCTTGCACCCCTCTTCAGCGTCTTCTGCAGAGATTGCAGCAATTGACTTCCCACCCCCTTTTGTTAATAGAAGGGTGGTGCTTATTTTATCCTGATGGAGTTTAGGAATGTCCAATTCCCACAATACTCCTCCAGGGAGATCGATTATGATACAGTTTTTTGAAAGCCAGTCTATTCCTAAAATCATTTCATTAGTCATTTCAGCAGTTTCTATGAAATTGCATTTGGTCATCAGTTCTAGGACTAGAATGGGAACATCAGACCACTCTCACCCTTTGCTAGCTTGTCCTTGGAATGATTGGATGTGTGTGGCCCCTTTTCTCTGGCCAGAGGAAAGTGGGTGTTTGATCAGTGATACTGCAGCTCTGGAATCTAATAGAGCCATTTGGGGAGCACTATTTCCCTGTTGGATGTACACATAAGATCTTCCTCCGAAGTCCCAGAAAATTTTACTAAGGAACCTCCAAGTTTTTGCTCCCTTAGGTGGAGGCTCTACATCCAATGGGCTTCCCTAGACAGGATAAGGGAGAGGATCAGTGGAAGGGGAAGGTGGGCGAGGAGTGCTGGGGATTACGCTAGCAACTCCTGTCTGATTTATTTGGAGCTTCTGTACGTCTTGCAGTATACTTTGGGTTGATGCTCCATTCCATTTACTGCTATACCTCCCAACTTCATTAAAGTTTTCCAGGCTAGCCGCCGAATTTCACAGAGTTCAGTGTCTATAGGATTTTCATTTTCAGCTGCTGTAACATTGTTACTAGCTGTTCGCATTTTATATGAGTCAGGGTATGAACATTCCCCTCTGCCCCGAGCTTGTCCCCTTGTATAGCCCTCTCTTTGGTTTACTACCCTTTTCATGCCACTTTCATTTGAATATGTAATGCAGGTTAGTGAGGCAACAAATGGGATTCTCTCCTTCTTAACAGTAGAAAAGAACCATAGCTATGCATATAACAACCTATGAAAACTAGTAGCCACAATGAGGTTCTGTTTACATATATGGACATAAATGGCTATCGCTTTCTTGCCTCTTCACTTGGGTTTATAAATTGTGGTTTAGCCTCTTAATAGCACTGGCAAAAAAAATAATCTTGAATGTTTATTTGTACTTTAATTTTGTTAACTTCTGTTTTGAATACATTTTTGGTAAGTCACACCAAGCATTGCAGAATTTATAGAAGATGGCAAAGACCAAACCATATTTATAAATGTAAAGCATTACAGAGTTCATAGCAGCAGGCAAAGACCCAACTAATACGTAATCTAAAGTACATTGTGAACCATCTCTACCTAGGGAACCCATCTGATAATGCCAGGGCAGGCTGCAAAAGGAGAGCAGATTCTCCTAGCACTGGTGGGTGACACTGAAGTCAGACTTTCCAACCAGCCACAATTTCCAAACAGTGCTTCTGATTCCCCACACTATTTATTAAGAAGCTAAAACAAAAATATGCCCAGCCCCCTTTACTGCATTTCAGTCTCTGGCTCCCACTCAGTCACTAGATCCAGTAAAGAGACCAGTTATTTAAAACTCTATGCTGTTTACCAAAAAGGTTCTCCTGACCCCAAAGCCACATTGCCAGATCAATATAAGGTTGGATCTTACCCAAAATACCATGCTGCCAGCCAACCCTTTAGTAACTAAAACTAAAGGTTTATTATAAAAGGAAAGAAACAAACTATAAGAGAAATGTTAAAGGATTAAAGCAATCAGATACATACAAACGATTTGAAAGTCCACATACATCAGACTTTCAATAGAATTGTGGCGTTTGCAGTACCTGGATGGCTCTCAGTCTTTTATTTCACAGCTTCAGTTGTAGATGGGTTGATCCAGAGGTAGATGAAGACTAACAACTGAAGACAAAATGGATGTGGTGCAGCTGCCTTTTATGTCCCTTGGCCTTTGCCATGCTGCTTGTGGAAATTTACAGAAATAAGATGGCGTCCAGGGTCACGTGACTAAGTTCTGGTGACTCATCAGGTGTAGCCCCAGCTTCTCTCCCCAGGCCCATTGTACCTGTGAGTGTCCTTAATGGGCCATTAAGCAGCTTATTGCTGCTGCCATCCTGTCTGGGGTGTCGCCCAGAAACACAGCACAAGTTGAAATACAGATATAGCAACCATAGCCATAACTTCCATTACACATATGAAACACGCACATAAACAAGATCATCACACTTAGCAAACTACAACCTTTGTAATGGTACCTAGCATGGCCTATCTCATATGAATTGTTGTAATTTTGACATATTGATGTTAAATCATAACATAAATGGTTCCCCTAATCCAGCCAGTGTCACATAGATAAGATAGACCTTATTACACAAAAACAACAGAGACATGTATTGTGGCTGACAGTAAAAGCTCTCTTAAGGCCTCCCTCAGTTGCACTGCTCCATGGTTGGCTCTTCTGAAAGCCCTTGTATCTGGCTGTTCAAATTCAGCAGACAGCTGCTCAGCCTGCTCCTCTCCTCCCCCTCCTCGGCAGCTTTCCCCCCTTTGTCTCACGGATATTATGCAGGACACAAGATATCTAAGTATTGGGGTGCTTTTCTTGCTGAGATCCAGTCTAGCGAGTAAACAATGCCAGCACCTCTTCAGTCTACCCAAAGCTCATTTAACTCACTGTGCACTTGCTGAACTTGCTTGGTGTTGTCAAGGTGGGCTGCGTACAGCTTCATGAACCAGGCTGTGTCGCCCGGGATAACCATTGGCATTTCAACATTGCCAGTGTTAATCTGCTGGTCACGCAAGAATGTCCCTGCTTGCAGCTTTCTGAACAATCCTGCGTTCTTAAAGATGGAAGAGTCATGCACCTTTCCTAATCAGTCCACACTGATATCGATGAAGCATCCTGGGTCCTCCATTAGCACTTGCATACCTGGCCCTGTCTGTTGATGTACTCTGTTACGAGGTGGGCTGGTGCCATAAGAAAGCTACGCGAGTCATCTACCACCCCACCACAGCAGGGGTGCAAATCCATCCACTACGTCCTGCACATTGACAAGAGTCACAGTCCTGTCTAGCAGAAGACATCTAATGCTATTACATACTTGTCTGACAGCAGCCCCCACTGTGGATTACCCAAGTCCAAAATGATTTCCCACTGATGGGTAGCAATCCCGTGTTCCAAGTCTCCAGAGTGTGATCAGCACTTGCGGTGCTATACAGAAAGAATGATAACCAGATGCATATTACTGTTACAATCACTAATGTGTCACCGCAGCTGCACAATTGCACTAAATCTGATACAAAGTATGTCATGTAAAGTTGTAATCTGCTAAATATGTGATAATCCTGTTTATATGCATGTATCATCTTTACAGCTGAAGTTATGAATATTTGCATTTCAAACATGGGTTGTGTTCCTGGGTGACACCCCCCAGACAAGCCATCACTGGTTCATGGGCCATTCGTGTGGTGATGGGCCACTGAAGGGAATCAACTCTTCAGTAAGACCTTCCTGAAGATGGCATGGAGTCAATGGTGATCCCTATGATGCAGAAAAGCATGTAAGGACATGTGATGAGGACATGTGATCTAAGACTCCATCTTTTACCAGTAACTTTCCATGTATATGAGCTAAGCAATTAATCGCAAGCTGTGACATCACTGCTTTGTTTTCATTGCTGCTTCTCATCTCTGGACTGTGATTTTTCTAAGACAGCATTGAACAAGGGACTGAATGAACCTGCTTAGGTGAACCAGAGATACATATTATAATCTAGCAGATTTAACATCACTGCAAACTCTGAAAAATCAACAGTAATGGATATGATTCCTTAGCCATTTAATAACTCTTCTTTTCTTTTTATATTATTAAACCTTTAGATTTTAGTTGCTAAAGGATTGGTTACAAATATGAGACCTGAGTTACAAATATGAGATCTGAGTTATATAATGACCTTTGGGATTGGAAGAATTTTATATATGATTAACTTGGTTTTCAGTAACCTCTCGTCATAAGACCAGATGTCGGGGGCGTGGGGGGGTGATAAGGCCTGGATTGCTTAAGGGGACTATGTTTGGGCTTGTTAAACCAGTGTGATGCTGCAGAAGCTCATGTTGTTACTTATCTAGGAAATCTAATGATAGACTGAGCCACCAGTTTTGGAGTGTGGCTGCCTTTTTTTTTTTATCAGTGCGCCCTGAGTTTGGGATTCTCAGCTGTGACCCACGCCAGACATGGCTGACACCTCTGTCAATGCAACTCTCATTCTGATGTCCATGGATTGGATGGCTGGGGCAACCTTGGCACACAGCCCCAGGAAAGTGGCCTTTTGCACCTGAACGTTCTGCAGCCACTATTCATCATCCCAAAGCTGCATTATGATGTGATCCCACCACTCAGTACTTGTTTCTCAGACCCAGAAACGGTGCTTTACCATGCGGAGCAGCCCAAGAATGCCAGCAGCAATGTGGCTTTTTCCCCTCTGCTGTGTCCATCAGCGTCCACGTATTGCTTCAAACATCTGCACATCTTCCTCATCGCAGTCGCGACTGTAGCAGCACTCCCTCAAGTTGTGCAAAGATTGGAGAATCATGTGTTCTGTATTAGCAGCGCCAATGAGAACTGTGCTGAGCTCTGCAGGCTCTATCCTTCTGCCAGACAGATGGTGGAGGCCAAAAAGCACTGTGCAGTACTGTGGTAGTTTTAAAAAACACAGCATAAAAATTATGCAATGTGGAGAGTGGCATAGTGGGAACTTGACCCCTAGCTCCCAGAAAGGCCTGGACGATTCACTATTGTCTCACAAAGCACTGTGAAAATGTTTCAAAAGGCAGTGCGCTGGACAGCAGCGTGTGGCACACGGGAGCACCTACCTACGGGTGCACTGCACTCTACATTGGGTGGTGTGTACATGCGGCACTGACGTGAGTAGCCAAGCATCCATATGCCTGAGCGACGTACAAACTTGGTTGGCTGCATGCTGAGGTAACTTGCGTTGGCTGAACTTTGCAACCTAGACCTGGTCTCATGCTTTCTGTTTGTAAAGAAATCTAGGTATGTTGTTTATTGTTTTCTAAATGAGACAGTGATAGGGACTTCATAGTGTTCTCAGGGGATTGTAGGTTGGCATCTACAAGCTGGTTAGTTTGAAATCCTCTGAGATGGTCCCCCTGGCGGGTGGTTTACCTCTGCACTGACTGGCATGTATTTTGGGCATGCCCTATTTGTTTGGATTTCTACAGGTTTTGTCCTTGAACCAACAATTTGTATTGGGAAACTGGTTTTCATAATGAAAGCACACACACAGTCCGAGTATTGTCCATGTTGTGCTTTCGGTTAGACCCCTCCAGCCTCACTTGATTTACAAGTGGCATCACTAGACTACTTCTCCACTAATGCAGCAATTTTCAGTGGACACGTTAGGATTAAATCAGCTTCAACCAATATAAGTGTTTATTATTTGTTTTACTAGAACAACTATAACGAGGAGCCCTCGTCATAACCTGGATTACAGTGTGCTAGATGCTGTACAACACAGAACAAACATCATGAAACTGGATGTTCTTCAAGAGGTGTGTCTGTGTTTGTATTCCACTGTGGGTTATGCATGTACACCATGTGCCTGGAGCCGGAGAATTTGAAAGTAGTGTCCTTTTGTTTTCACATGCAAACTAGTTCACCTCCTGCCTCTGACTGAGGGGATAAAGGACAGGGCAGACCGACTGTTTTTCCAGTTCCTTTTCTTCTGTGAATCAGATAAGATCCAAAGTAGAGGGGGAGGAGAGCAGGTAGTGGAATACAGATAGGGACCAGATATCTCAAAGAACCTCCAGTTAAAGATAAATTACTTACTTGTCTTCTTCAAGTAATGGCCTCTACTGAATTCCATTGTGGGTGATTGACTACTTTGGAGGAGGAAACAAGGATGTAGAAGGTAGGACTGAGCAGAGTACCACCATCCCAAAGGAGTCATTGGCCAAAAAGAGTCTTGCACCAGGGCATAATGTCTTGCAAATGTGTGAATGGGGCCCCATAGCGCTTCTTTACAGATGTCCAGGAGGGCAGCTCCTGAAGAGGTGCCATAGTTGTTGCTTGTGTTCTGATGGAATGAGCTCTTACCCGATGGAGGGGGAATGGGGAGGGAGGGAGCAAGGTTTGAAGCGGATAGCAGAGTAGAAGGCAGCCAGCGATCCATTTGGAGATGCTCTGTGTAGAGAGGGCATGCCCTCTGACCCTGTTGTTCTGGGTAGGTAGAAAGCCAAGGCCCGTCAAACATTGAGGGGGCGGGGGGAAAAGTCTTTGTTCCTCTGTGTTTTTGCATGCTGTTTTGGGAAGAACACAGGTAAGTGAATGGACTGGTTAAGGTGAAATTCCAAAACTACTTTTGGGGTGAATTTGGAGTGTAGACATAAAGAAACCTTATCCTTATAGATTATAGTGTATGGAGAGTCTTCCATCATCACTACAAGTTTGCCAACCTTTATCACTGAGGGGATGGCTACAAGAAAAGCAACCTTCATGAAAGGAGAGACATGGAGCAGGTAGCTAGAGGCTCAAAGAGGGGCCTTTGAGTACTAAGGGAACAAGGTTCAGATTGCACTGGGGCTTCTGAGTAGGTGGGAAGGTTCTTACTAGGCCTTTCCGGAATCTCTTGGTCAGAGGATGGACAAAGACCCTGAGATGGTGGATGGTATGTGCTGATCGCTGCCAAGTGGACTCATAAGGAGCTGATGGACCAACCTGATGTCTTCAAAGATAGGATATAGTCCAAGATGAGAGGAATATCCATAGTCTCTAGGAGAACGTCTTTGCTGTGCCCAAGAAGATAATTGCTTCCATTTAGCTAGGTAATATTTTATAATAGAGTCCTGTCGCCTATTGGAGAGAATGTCCCATACAGCTGTGGAGCATGAATGTTCTAAAGACGATGCCCATCCAAATACCAAGCCCTGAGGTGGCATGGAGATGAATGGGGGTGCTTGATCTTGCCATGCCGCTGGGTCAGGAGCTTGGGGAATGTTGGGAGGAGGATTGATGGTTCGGATGACATGTATAGGAGGTTGGAAAAATAGAACTGTTTGGGCCAGAAGGTGGAGATAAGGATGTCCCTTGCTTTTTATGCCAGATTTTGCATAGAACTCATGGCAGGAGTGATAGCAGAGGGAAGGCATGGTTGAATTGGTCTGACCAAGTAAGAAGTAGTGCATCACCCTGGGAGTGGTGAGCTAGGGCTTTCCTGGAGCAATATGTGGTGAATTTCCAGTTTGGTCAAGAGGCAACAGATCCCTGGTTGGGGTTCCCCTACATAGTGAAAACATCGTGCAATTCTAAGTCATACAACTTCTGCTTGTGGTTGATTAAGAAATATCTACTGAGGGAATCTGTGAGCACATTTTGCTTCCCCAGAAGATAGCAATCAAATCACTCGATGGGCAGTATGATACACCAGTTCTAGAGGCTCACTGCTTCTGCACACAGGGAGGCAGATCTCGCTCCCACTTGCTTGTTGATGTAGGAGATAGTCATAACCTTGTCTAACATTGTAAGGACACGGTGAGCGCGGATGAATGGAAGAAAGGGCTCGTATGTCCTCTGCACTGGTTGCAATTCCAGGATATTGATGTGCATTCTGGTCACTTGAGATGTCCATGCATGTTGTGCTGTGATGCTGTTCAGGTGGGCTCCCCAACCTAAGAGGGGTGTGTCCATAATGGTGGTCTTGTCCAGAGAGGAAAGGAGAAAGGGGACGCGTATGTATACCTGCTGAGGATTTGTCTGCCACGGTAGGAAAGACAGTACCTTGGCTGGAACGGTCACCATGAGGCTCATGGAACGATGGCTTGGGGAGTATACCGATTGCACCCAAACCGGAAGGCAACAGAGGTGGAGTCTTGAGAATGGGGTGATGCAGTGCCTGAGGCTGTGTGACAGGGCCCTCTGGCTCCTGGCTCTGCTCCAGTTCACCAACTGCTCAGAGACCCTTGTGCTGGTCAAACACCTTGTGCACTTTATTTGCAATGTTGGTTCTCACCACCTTCATGCTATGTACAGCTCTGCTTCAACGGTTTTAGGGAGCTCCCAGCTCCTGTAACAAGCAGGGAAGAGCAATCTCTCTCCTTCTCCTGTCACCTGCTTTTCTCACCTTTCTATTTCCTTCCTCTGCTTATTTGTAGCTTCTGCCCAATGGCTTAATTAGCCTTCCAGCTCTGCTCTACCCACACATTAAGCACAGCTATGTTTAACCAGCTCCATTCTGCATTGCTTGATTTTGCCAGAATGCCACTCTGTCACAGGCCATATAACCCAGGAGAGACAGATATGTCTTGACTTGTACTCAAGATCGGTTGTTTGTGATATGAGCTATGATATTTTTCATGGTCTGAAACCTGGCTGTGGGCATGTACGCTCCTCTGGTGATAGAATTTAAGTTTGTCTTGATGAAGTCCAGAGATTGTGTGGGGACGAGAATAGATTTTTTTTATGTTTATGCTGACTCCCAGTGGAAAGAGGAGCTGTAACATCATGGAAGTTGATGCATAGGCTTCCTGATGGGACTTGGCAACAAGGATCCAGTCATTGAGTTAGAGGAAGACAATGATGTCTGACATGGACCACTACAATTGAGAGTAGCTTGCTAAGACTAAGGGTGGTTGCTATTCTGGAGGGGAGAATTCTATACTGAAAATGGTTGGAGCCCACCATGAATAAGAAAGTTTCTGTGGGTAGGATGAATGTCTTCATGAAAGTAGGTGTCCATCATATTGACAGCCATGAACCGTATGCCCTTTGCTAAGGATTAAATTATTGCTGCCAACATGACCTTGTGAAATCTGAGTTTGCAAATGAAGTGGTTGAGATGGTGGAGGTTGAGGACTGGTCTCCAACCAGCCTTCTTTTTGGGGATCAGGAATTAGATCGAATAAAACCCTCTCCTCCCTTGGTATTGTGGAGGGACATATTCTAATGCTCCTCTCTGCAGTAAGGACAGCACCCGTTGTTTGAGAAGAGTGATCCCCAAAGAGGGGTGGAGATGGTTTTTTTTGTAGGCGGTAAAGATGCAAACTCTGTTGTATTGTCAGAGTGAATGAGGTTCAGCACCCACTTGTCCATTGTTATTGCATTCCAGTTGTTGAAAGTGTGTGCTAGACGACCACCTAATGGTGTGACTGAGTAAGGAGGAGTTGGGTTTAGTGTTTCACAACTCTTAAGCTCCCATGAAAAATAACATCAAGCCGGAGGTTGAGATTGAGATGCTGAGCCTGTTGTAGACAATATAGGGAAGCAGGACTTTTTAATCCTCTGTCTCTAATGTGGTGGTTCATAGGGCCTCTGATGGAAGAACTGCTGAGCTGTATATCTAGATCTGGCTGATGGATGATGAAACTTCCTCTTAGGGACAAGCATGTATACCCCCAGCAAGCGGAGGGTAGCCCTGGAATCGCTCTGGGCATGGTGGAACTTGTCCATCTTCTGGCTGAGGAAGTGTGATTCACTGAAGGAGAGGTCCTTGATAGTATTCTGAACCTCCCTAGGGAACCCTGACATCTGGAGCCATGTCTCCCTGCAGATGGCAATAGCAGTAGCCATAGCTGTAGAGAAGGCATCAACTGCTGATTGGAGGGTGGTCCTGGCTATAAGAAGTCCCTCATCTATCAGAACCTGAAAATGAACTCTGTCCTGTTGCAGAAGGCTGTCACTAAACTCCACAAACTTGGAGTAGTTCAGGAAATCATATTTAGTTAGTAGCACCTGGTAACTGGCTCTCTTGACGCTGGATGAGGAGAAGATCTTTCTTCCCAGAAGATCCAGGCATTTGCCCTTTTTGTCAGCTGGAGTAGACTGGAGAAGTTGCTGTCTAGCCCTTTCAGAAGCAGCATGGACCACAGTGAACTGGGGACAGGGTGAGAAAACGAAAATTCCACATCCTTGACCAGTACATAATGCTTCTCTGTCTCTTTGGCGGTAGGAGCTCGGGTGGCAGGGATGTGCCAAACAGTGGCGTACCAAAGGTCTCCGGTGCCAGGGGCCAAGCCTACATTTGCTCCCCCAAGGCCTCACACACACACCACGCACAGGGCCGGAGGGGGCCCGGCACTGCCCCCCCAGCTGCCCTGGGAGGGGGAGTCTGTACCTGCGAGTAAGGGGTGTGTGTGAAGGCTGTGGGGGTGCAAATGCAGGCTTGGCTCTTCTTCCCCCACCCCATTTACCCGCTGCACAGGGTCCCCCTCTCTCTCTGTAGCCCCGCAGCCTGGTACCAGCTTAGATGGAGCAGTCTCACCCCCTCCTCCCCTGGCCTGGGGGCAGGGCACCAGGCCTGCCCTTCACAATGTGCAGTGGGGGGAGGTGCAGAGGAGTGGTCCTCAGAGCCTCCTGTGACCCTGCCTCCTGCGTGTTGTGACGGGCCAGCCCGGTGATCCTTCACAGGCCAGTGCCCGAGGGCCTGGCCCACCCTCCCCCATGCCTCTCCTTTAGTTCCGGTCTGGCTTCGTTAATGAGGAGAGCTATTCTGCTGGGCCTGGAAGCATGTAGGATGTGTAAGGGTTTGTGCTGGGAGTCTTGGATCTCCTCAAGGGGAATCTGAAGCTCTCCAGCAACTCTTCAGAGAAGTCCTGGAACTGCCTGCAGTCATTGGAAGGTGCCGGGAGGGGAGGGAATGTAGATGTCATCACCTCGACTGGGGATGATGGTGGCAGTCTTGCTGGTTCCAATGGAACTGTCAGGTCCAGATCATAATTTTCCTCCTCTGCTGTCAGATTTGGGGCAGATCTGAGCATCCCCTTAGAGGGAAGGCAAAGGGTGATTCCCTAGTAGATCGGATTGATTCTGCCAGGGAGTACTGGTCCCAAAGGCCTCCAATATGGCCAGTAGAAAGGGTCGATAGGTGGTTGTGAGGACTCCCCCATGGCCAGGGGGGGCCAGCAGCTTTGAGTTAGATGAGGCAGAGGCTGGTCCCAAATCTGTGGGTCTGTTGCGTGGCAGAGGAGGAGAAGGATACACACAATAAGGGAAGAGCGCTTCATCGAAAGGCTCAGAATCTACCCGTGAGGAGGAGGCTGATTCTGATTCCAGTGGTGGTACCACTGGTGCCATTGGAGAGGTGTATTCTGTATGTGAGAGGGGAGATAAGTTCTTTCCAGCAGTTGATTCTCTCGGAGATGATATTAGCTCCCTGGAAATGGAGGGGCCTGATGGAGCAGGGGATTCCAGATTCGAGAGAGTGAAAATGTCCCGTGGGATGGCAACAGAGACAGATCTCCCCACTATGAGAAGGGTTCTGCTTGTCCAGGCCAACAGCGTCGGCAAGGAGGATGGTATCCAAAGCTGGTGGTGAAGGACATCTTCGGTGCTGACATATCCCAGGCTCTGGGAGGAGCCAGGGATGATGGTACTGATGGAAAATGGTCCAGTACCAATGGAGCCCAATGCTTATGGGCTTTCTTGTTGTGTCTCTGAGACTTAGCATGTACTAATTCCTCATGGGCCACGCTGCTAGGCTTGCTTACAGCCAAGTCCAACTTCTTTGAAGTGGACTTTGAGTAAGACTTAGTCTCATGCTTATGAGAGGGCTTCCTAGCTTCCCAATTAGGCCTTGCTGTGGGGTCTGTGGGGATGGATTCTCCCGCTCCAGTTGCACTTTGCAGCAGGAGGTGCACTCCTTGAGGAATCTGGCTAATGTAAGCAGGGGAGGGTTCCTCACCGGGGTCTGACTGGGACCTCAAGACCTTCTCCATGAGGTATTTGTGGAGTCGTCATCCCTGCCCTTCTTGGGTATAGCTGGGGAACTATCGGCAGATACTGCACCTCGCTACGATGTGAGCTTTCCCAAGGCAGTCCAAGCAGTGCTGGTGATTGTTGCTGACCGAGAAGGATTGGGGGCAGACCGTACAGAGTTTGAAGCCTGCAGACCTGTGCATAGTATGGTACATGAATGGTGTCTGGGGCAGAGGGTGTCCCCCCTGGAGACTTATGCTCACAGTAAAAACTACTACAACTGTTAAATTATTTACAGACTAGATCAATGGTTCTCAATGAGTCGTATGCGTACCCCTGGGGATATGCAGAGGTCTTCCAGGGGATACATCCAGATATTTGCCTGGTTTTACAACAGGCTACATAAAAAGCAGTAGCAAAGTCAGTACAAACTAAAATTTCATACAGGCAAAATGAGAAAGAAAGCAATTTTTCAGTAACAGTGTGCTGTGACACTTCTGTATTTTTATGTCTGATTTTGTGAGCAAATAGTTTTTAAGTGAAGTGAGACTTGTGATCTGCAAGACAAATCAGACTTCTGAAAGGGGTACTGTAGTCTGGAAAGGTTGAGAGCCACTGAACTAGATGATTGCTATTTTGTAGACAGAAGCTGAAGCTGTGGACACTAAAGTTTCTGACCTGGACCATGCAGTGGTGAAAGGGAACTGAAGAGGCCACCCTGCCCCTTTTCCCCTTGGTGAGAGGCATGAGGTCAGCCAGGGTACATACATAGACCAGTGCACATTACTTTCAAATTCTCTGGCTCCAGGCTTATGGTGCACATGTGTAACCCAGAGTGGAATACAATAGGGTCCATCACTCAGAGAAGGAAGGAGTTTCAGTATCTGGTTTTGGATTACTCCTTTATGCATACCACATATGTCATGAACACTCCCTAACCTGGCAATGCTGTTACTTTTCTTAACTCAGCAAGTTTACTTTTCTCTTTTATTCCATTTATCAAAGCTGAAATGTTCTGCCTTCACCAGTGGCTTTGGAGACTGGTGATTCTATAGAAATTCCAGTCTCAGCAAAAGGTTTGTCTTCTGGTTTAATAGGAGCTGTTAGGTTATGCAGCCAGCTATAAATGTTTGGCCTATCACACTCAGGAAAACCACCACCTTTTTCTTTTCAGTTATAGTCTGCTCCAATCTCTTGATAGAGGTGGGCCAGTTCTCTGAGCTATCAAACCAGTCCATTTCCCCCAAAGAGCCAGACACTTTTAACTCACCCCACCCCTCCAAAAGGGATAGTTCACTCAGTCCAATGGCTGAAGGCTGCAGTGTCTTCAGCTTCTCCTTCACTAGACCTAAGCAGTCACTGCATTTCATTGTATTGCTGCATAAGGATCCCAGGCTCATCACCAGTTGGTAACTTTTGCTTTTTAAACAAAATTTGTAGAAACCTCACAGGCAACAGTGGCATTCTGAATAAGCATTTTTGCTAACCATACACAATCATGCAAGGCCTGGCTACTCATATACTGTTGTTCTGGCTGGAAAGAACGCTTCTGAAAGGCTCAAACTATTTAAAGGGATCCTATTGAATTCACATACACTACAGTGGCAAAGGGAGAAACAGGGAAGGAGGACTACAAGGTCCTCTTTACCTGGAGGGGGTCAGCCTGAGAACCCCAAGTGTTTTATTGTTATTATATTACAACTGAAATTGGAACTGCCTCGTGCTAGGCACTGTGCAAACACAGACTCTGAGACACTCTCTGTCCCAAAGAGCTTACAGTCTGAATAGACAAGACAAGCAACGAGATAGAAAATGTCTTTCTCAACGTCACATAGAAAGTCCAGGGCAGAGCTTGGAGAAGAACACAGGTATCCTGCCTCTGAGTCTAGTACCCAAACCACTGGGCCACACTGCCTCTGTAGCTTATAAGAGTGACAACACTAAAATATGACAATGATGTGAACAGCAAAACTAAATGAGTGACTGATTTTCAATACATTGCAAGGGACAAAAAAGAGAGAAAGAGAAGGTAGATCAAAAGCTAGCAGGAATCTAAAACATGAACAAACGTTTGGTGGTGGGTAGGTGAGTGGTTTTTGGGTACATCTGCACTGAACACTCCTTATTGCGGTGTGTAGAGTACATACACTGCAACCCCCCAGCATGGGCATAAATAGCAGTGTAGACAGTGAGGCACTTTAGGTGAGTAATGACATGCCAGAAACTTAGGGTATGTTCCCTACGTTGCTCTCTACATGCCCAAGCAGTGCCTCCCCTGTCAATACTGCTATTTTTAGTAATATTCCCATTGTTGGAGTCTTTCCCCACTGCAGGGAAAGGCTCCAGCAGTGGGGAAAGGCTCTGGCAGGGGGAGGCAGGAAGGAAAAGCTCTGGCAGCCCCCCACTACGTCCCTTGTGTCAGAGCCTGTCATTAGTTGTGTGTAGCTACACACCATCCACAGCCTAGTGTGGTATAGCGAGGGCACAGGACAGTAGGAGAGTAATAGAAGGGTGGTACGTAAGTGCCAGAATGTTCCGGGCTTTATTCCCTGTAAAGTAGCCAGTCATTAGAGGGTGATTAGGGTCAGCTGACACCAATTAAGGCCCCAGCCAGGTGCCTGATAAAAACCCCTCTACTCCTGAGAGACAGTGCATGAGCTGGAGGGGTAGGTGTGCTGTGCTACTGAGCAGAGGAGTGTGTGGAGTTGTGAAGTGGAGCAGAATGGAGTACAGCGGTGTGTGGGAGAGAGGTGGAGTCCTGAGGCAGGTACTGGGCTCAAGAAGCCGGAAGGACAGCACATAGCTGCTATTCATAGGGCCCCTGGGCTGGGACCCGGAGGAGTGGGCGGGCCTGGGTCCCTACCCCCTCCCTGGGGAAATGGGGGTAACTGGTGATGCCCTGGCCCACTATGAGAGGCAAGGTGCGAGACCCACTAGGGAGAAGCCGGCCGTTTGCCATACTAGGCAAAGCTTGCTTTTATAAAAATAAAGTGGGCTTGTTTTAGAAATGTGTGTGCGCCTAGGTTTACAGCCACTAGATGGAACCAATGCACCTTTTACTGCCTCTGTTAAATTTCAGTTTTTGAAAAAATACTGATTCCTGATAATAGTTTGGCTGTGACAGTTTAGTTTCATATCAATTTCTGATGTGTTCACAGTAGCAATAAGACCTGCTCAGGAGCATAGACCTAGCTCCAAAATGTGCACTAGACAGTCTTTTAATTGCTATAATCTGAAAAAATATAGCTATTTGGGAGTCTTCTGAAGGATTACAGGCCAAAGAAAAATGCCTGCAGCTTTCCACATTGGACCTGGATGATCACACCTCGGGTATTGTACTTATAAAGCATGGTTGCCTCTAGGAAGGTAGTTGGTCTAGAAAAGAGACCCAAGAACTTGTCAAGTATGCTGGGATATATTCCTGATTCTGCCTTTGAGTCACCCTGTGATATTGGACAAGTCACTTAACTCATCTGTGCCTCAGTTTCCCCAACAGTAAAATGAGTTTAAATAATGCCTGCTTCAAGTGGGGTTCTGTGGATCTACATTTATTAAACGTTTATGAAGCAATTCGATATCCTTGGATAAAATGTGTGATAAGTACGCACGAGTATTTAAAAAAAAAGGTTGGTCACCTTGAAGCTTTGACTGTCACTCTGATTCATGGTATGACCATTCAGATCTCCATGGCAGCGGGCAGGACAGAACCCAGCTCCTTCTTTGCCAAAAGTTCTGCTACTAGTGGCGCGAAGGGAGAATTTCCACAAATGATTTTAAGACCTATGACATACATTGGAATACTTTAAATAAGACTTGCTATAACAGTAGAACAGAGGCCCTAGCCAAAAACAAGGCTCCGTTGTAGTGGACACTGTACAAGCACATAGTAAAAACCAGTCCCTCCCCTGAAGTGTTTACATGCTAAATCAGTGGTCCACAAACTTTTTCAGTCCGCCCCCCCCTTACTTGGTTCATGTCCAAGCTGGGGACAGGAGCTGCAAGTGGGGCCAAGAGCTGTGGCTGGGAGCTGGGGACCAAGGCTGGGGCCACAGCTGCAGCTGGGGGCAGAGGGGGGCTGGGTGGCCCTCCATCCGTGCCCGCCCCCCCATTTCCCTGTGGAGGCTGGTCCAGGCTCTGCCATGCCCCTCTGAATGTTCCTCCATGCCCCTCTTGGGGGGGCATGCCCCACAGTTTGGGGCTTGCTGCTCTAAATAAACAGTAGATGGGGGGAATGATGGACAGACAACAAAGGAAGCATTGAGTCCCATCTAAAGCACTACCTGACCTAATATCATTAATAAGACAATAAAATCTTCATTTCATACATGGGGAGCTGAGACTGAGAGGCACCTCCTCAGCTGCTATAGACCATTAGAGCGCTGTTGAAGTCAAGAGAATGACAGTTTATAAAAGCTGAGAATCTGCCCAAGCTAGATTGCTTGTCTGACTTTGAATGAGTCACTCTAGCTGTGGTAGAGGAAGGAACTGAACACAGAGCTCTAGAGTGCCACCACAGCGCTATAACTGCAGGACGTTACTCTCTAATAGGCCCACTTCCATTTGGTAGAAGATACCAACCAGCTCATTATAGAATCCATATTTCTTTTTATGTCATCTAAGAAGGCCTTCTGGAACTCTGCCTGCTTTCAGCCAGACATAATTCTATACTGGTGACTACAATAGGCAACTTCAGGAGGGCTAGTATTTGAAAAGGTCATATGATAAGCTGGTAAAAGACCTGCTCAGATCAAGGGAAGAAGAGGAGGACACAAGAAAGGATCAGGATTTGAAAATGATATTAAATGGATGAAAAGTGGAACTATTGGTATCACAAAATAGGTTTTGAAAATAATTGATTCCATGTAACAATTAATGACCAACTGTTGTTTGGCTTAGCTTACTGAATATGTATGTTCTGCACATTATAACTGTCTGACTTTATCAGATAATTGAGTTAGTTATTAATTGAGGAAACTGCTCATGATAAATTAGTGTCTGCAAAAGTCATTAAAAAATAATTTCCCCCATTTAGCATAGGGCAATCTTGTGACTATATTAATAGCAACCACGTGGCACAGAGGGATGTGAAAATATCTGATTGCTTAAACCCTGTGGGAGGCAGATACTGCCAAACATTGATTGATAGTCACTTTTCCTTCCAAATAAAAATTACTTATGGAAGTGGTAACTGTATATGAGTAGCTCCTCTGAGGTATGTGATTTATTTCCTGTTTTTATGGCTTTTCAGCCAGTTTATATTTGAATTACTACAAAGGACATATTTAGAACCAATAAGGGTAATCAGCATATAGAAGTTATAACAGGAATTACACAATAATGATCCTTCTAGTATATGATTTTTGCTGAAGTAGCTAGAGTCTAGTACTTCAGAAAAAGGAACACCAATCCCCTTTCCCCATAGTACATCTAGCCAGTTGTGCAGTACTCTGAAAGTGGCAGAGGAATTGCTTCCTGGTCTCAATTGGCAATTAATTTATACCTTGAAGCATATGGATTAATAGTGGAAACCTGCAAAAGTATGACTTAAAATAAGTATTACTTAAACATTTCCCTCCCAATTCAGCATGTGTTTTAATAAGAATAATAATTCTATTCTACCAATAAGAATCTCCTATAGAGTCTGATCTAAAGCCCATTGAAGTCAATAGGAAACTTTCCATTTATTTCCATGGGTTTTGGATTAGAATAATCTAGGTTTTTTCAGGTGTAGATAGTGCTCCAGTTTACAAATGGACTTTTGAAAATCCTATCATTATATTAAAAAAAAAAGTTTTTCAAACCAAAACCAAAATCAGGGGTGACTAAATATTAAAGAGCAATAGAGGAACACAAAATATTATAGATAAGATTAATAACTAATTTAAAATAATGAGGGATCAGTTAAAGGGGTTTGGGTGTCTCATACTTAAAAAGGTTTATGAGAGGTAAGGAAAGGTACAGAAAAGAAAAAACCCTGAATGTTTGAAGAACATCTAGTTATTAGATATCCCAAAGAATTGAGGTTTTATTAAAGTTAAAATGAAAAATTAGAGCTACATCAAATATTAGAAAAGAGCTATGTTATGTTTAAATTAAAGGAACATAATTATGATTCAGATAGCAGGGAAGAGAAATTATTTATAAATGAATTAATTCTGGAATCCCCTACAGTGATCTGAAGTATGGAAATTGAATCTGGATAAGATCCAGTGAAATCCACATCTTTGTAAAATCTCACCAAAATTCTGTGCTTATCAGATTCAAAGGGTGGCAGATACAGACCTGACTTCTTTTTTAAAATGTGCAAAATAGAATTATCACAGTTAAAATTGATAAAGAAAATAGTTAAAGGAGAGAAGGAAAGCTTAATGGGAGTTGAAAATGTTCACTGTTTGGTAAAAGGCACTCATTCTTCCCAAGATCAAACTCCAAGAAAGGAAAGTCAACCAGGGCAGGTAGTGCAGGCTGGGAGAAGCATTGTCTTGTGGCTAAAGCACTGCATCGGCATAAGGAAATTTAATTCCTTGCTGACTTTCTGTGTGATCTTTCCCTAGTCACTGAGGGCCTGATTTTTAAAGACACCTAAAATGCAGACGCACCTAGTAGGATTTTCAAAAGACATAAAGGCACCTAATTCCTGCTTTTGAAAGTCTCTCTAGGTACCTTTCTGTATCTGTATACACCTAAATACCATTAAAAATCTGGCCCTTAGTTGTTACTGTTTATTATTTATATTCTGGTAGCACTAGAGGGCCTATTGTGATAGACATTATACAAACACAGAAAAAAACAGTCCATGCCTGAAAGAATTTGCAATCTAATTAAACAAGGCAGATGAGCAAGACGACAACATACAAGTATGATGTGAAAGGTACATCTTTTAGTTACATTAAAAAAGCCTGGGGTAAAGGAGGCCATGGATCAACAGGGCTGGATTAAGGTTATGAAGGGCCTAAAGCTACTGGGAGGAAAGGGTCTAATATGAATTACATATTGCAAAAAAAGATTATGAAGGCATCAAACATTTACTTACATACATATTTACATATTATTTATTTATGTAAAATTAACAAGTTCATTCTACTCTCACTATGCTCTATTCTTCAAACAAATACCTTTCCCCCCTAGCTTTTGCTGTGGCAAAGTCATAAATAACGTCATCGCAATTCAATTCAATTAGTGATTTCATTCTCAGTGCTGAAGAGGGACAAAGCACTGAGATGCTCTGGAGTCATGGTGGATCAGAGGAAATTTTTAACCCTTGTTAGAAGAGAGAAGGAACGTTCTCTGCTACAGTTAATGATCATTAGTAACAAATACAGCTGTAAGGCAGTTTCAACATTTGGAAAACACTATCACATTGGATTCAGTGATAACTCAGTACACCCAAACAGATTTGCTTTCATCGTCTTTTCTCTCGATGAAAATGAAAGTGAAGTGAATTCAACAAATAGAAGACATTCTTTAGTAGAATCTACAGGGAGGTCATCTGGGTATTGCTGACACAGACATTTGATACCTTCACTGACTGTTTTAACTTGAAATGTTAGGTGAAAAATTTGTTGCTACGCTACAGGTTTTGACAATATTTTCAAAAGTCTTGATCCAATGTTCTAATGAACTCTTCAGTTTGTCGATGATTCCGATGAAGATATTAACTCTAAAGGTCTTCTTGTCACTGAGTGAGTGGGCAGTTGCATCATCACATGTCTTCTGTCTTTTGCTGCATTTGGCTGACTTGTACTCATGGTTAGCAGTCCCTGTAGCCCCCTGAATTTCATTCTCATCAAGTCTATCTCGCATTTGTTGAAGAACAGTTCCAAGACTCCTATTAGGTTTACAGCAGTGAAAAGGTCAGTTTGAGCACTTCGCAAGCTTAGACTGCACTTTGCTGAATGGTTGAAATATATCATTCCAGATCTCACACAAGTACCATTTTCCAAAGTGCACATTGCATCACTCAGACTCTTTGCATCTTTTCTTGTTGCTGATTTTTGAGATTATCATCCTTGATGCTCTCTAGTGCTTCAAGGATGTTGGGGTATCCCAGAACAACTGCATTCACAGCTTCTGCATTGGCACTCTGTGTCCCTGAGAGTGATTTGGGCATGAGGCATCCCTTTAATAGTGAATATCTAAGAATTATCCAACGACTGGTGGATGCCCTACATGTCGGAGAATGTTCTTCTAATACGCATGAGCTTCCAAAAATCGGTTTTCCATTTGGGTATCAATTCTGCCACTAACTGTCTTTTGGGCATGGTAGCTGCTAACTGACAATGTAAGCAGCTCACTCATTGCATGACTGGTAATGTATGCAGTATTCTTCCAATCATTGAAGGCTTCAAGAATATTCCCCACATTTTGGTATCAGAAAATAGGTGGCAAGAAAAACAGTACACTTTCTTAGAAGGGGAATAGATGAGCCATTGTCACTTGCCAGTCTGTTTATTAGGCTTCACATTGATTTGGTCAGATAACTACTCTGACGGGTGAACTCTTGCTTTGTCAAGGAAAAGCCAGCATCTAGATTCTGGCAATTCTGTGGCCCCTTCTCAGTCCCATATACAATGAGATCTTGAGAAGTCATGTCCCATTCATCTGAATCATTGGAGAAGGCCATTTTGTATGACTGTCACTGGGAAAGTCCTCAGCAGAGTGGGGTGAGACTGCAGCTAGAGAAGTCACAGGAGGCTGCTGCTTTTCATCAGGCGCAGCAGGTTCACTTGGGCTGGTATTCGCCTGGACTTCCTCACCACCAGACTTAGTTGGAGGAAAAACATTAGGAGAGAAGAAGTACCTTTCAGCACTATATCTTGTCTTTGCTGGCTTTCTTTGGCCTCCTTCAATTTCTGCCATCCTCCTTTCTTCAACTTGGTTTCTATTGTCCACTGTAGGACTACCATGTACAAAGGTCAATATTGCTTGGGTCCACAAACACTTAGCCCACAAAGACAAAATCACAGCCACCATAAATTGAATTCACAATCTTGATTGATTAACTTGTACAAAGTAATATCTAATGAGACAAAAACATTCCAATGGCCCCACTGCCGTCGTTCAGCTGTTACTTCAATATGGAACAGAGGGCGTAAAAACAGGAGGGCCTAATGCTACAGCTTTATTAGCCTATGGGTCAATCTGACTCTGTGGATCAAGTGTTGCCAACTGTCATGCTCACAATACTTGGTGTTTTTCTTAAAGTCCAGCACCTAGTGTTACGTGATTACATGAGAATCTCTTTTACTTTATTAAAAAGCCCTCCTTGTTGTGGAAAAAAGCTTGAAAATGGGTACCTTAAAGGCTCAAAAATCAGTAGTAAAACCATAAACTTATTATTTTTCAAATCTCATGATTCTTGGGGCCTGACTCACGATTTGTAATGGTTTGGGTTGGATATGCTGTGGATCCAACAACTGTGTTGTCTTTGCCTTAAAATAAATAAAGAAATAAATCAATCTAAAGAATGATAGAATTCTTAGCAGCAGCATTTATAGAAATTTAGTTTTGCTGAGAAATTTATAAAACCCTATAAATCCATTGTGCCACTTTCTTCTCTCACCTATACTGGCATCAATCTAGAGTTCAAACAGGAAGTAAGACACAATTTTTTAAACACTGAAGACAATTAACCATTGGAACAGCTTAGCAAGTGTTGTGGAAAATTCACCTTCACTTGGGAGCTTAAATCAAGGCTGGCCGTCCTTCTAAAGAATATGGTTTTGTTCAACCACAAGTTGTTGAACTAGATGCAGGGTGAAATCTAGTGTCATGCATAAGTGTCCCTTCTGGTCTTAAAAAATCTCTGAATTAATGAAGCCAATGGAGTTACTCTAGATTCATGATCATTTAACTGAATGCATAATTAGGCTCTTATAGGCAAACCCTCACTATAAATGAAATTTTGCCTTTATGTGACAAAACAAGTAGGGTGCTCTGAATGGTAAGTCCATTTTATATTTCTTTAGCCTTGGAACTACTAGCAACAGTAAGAAACAAAGAAAAATATATTAAGAGCATAAACCCTGGAGAGCTGGAACAAACCCATATGACATCTAGTTAGTAATGCAAGATCCTATCCTCTCAATACAAGAAACACAGGAAGTGATAGTGGAAGCACTAATTTTGATCTATCAGCTCCACTGAGGTAAATCAGGAGTAACTCCATTGAAATCAGTACGAGAGCAGAATCAGACCAAGACTTGGGAAAAATATCAGCATATAAAGGGCAAATAGATTTAAGTCTTACCACTCTGAATTGAGCCTGGCTACATTATTTAAGAAGTGGATCAGTAAAATTATGAAATATCTAGAAATCAGAAGAAACAAATGGTTAGAAAATGCAACTGGGGATTAGCCATTCCGACTTTTCTTTTTAAGAATTATAGTTATTAAGACCCACTAACACTAAATTAATGGGGTCAGATTAATGTTACAAAGACAACAGCAGTACCACAACTGAATAACTGTCCCCCAGATATTGTCAATGAACTTTCCATATAACTACTTTATAAATATCAAAAAAAATGCTTTGGCCTTTTTCTGGTAAGTGGAAAACAAATAACCAAGAGATTGAAATTAACCAAATTATATGAGGATAGAAACAAAGAAGAGTCAAAACTACCCAATTTAAAAATTAAATCAAATGCCTGGTAATAGAACATAGATAAATTCTTTACAATTCAGTAATTGTATCAGTGGCCCACGGAAATGCAGAACAATATATTTGTAATGCCAGACACTCAGGAGACTCTTCATTTAAATCGCATGAAGATTTCTACTACACTAATCTCACTATAAACCATACATGGCAAACATGGAGTGAAGAACACTGTACAACAAACTGGACCCAGAGAAAGAATCAGGGCTTTGAGGTATTTTTTGGGGGGGGAGTGGGCTTTGCCTAAATAAAGATAAATGGGTATCTAATATTTTGCAACAGCTGGATCCACAAAGGAATTATAACCAAATTAGAATTGTTTAACAAGGAACAATCAGATGTCTAGACCAGATGTATTTTTCAACTAAGTTAGGTTAACCTGATTGAAAAACCCACATACAGTATAACACCTTTTTTAATTATTTGAGCTGGTCCTATTTTATGCTAGATGGGAACCTATCTTATAAAGTGCTAATTTGTATTTACAAGGGTGTTAAGATGAATAAACTTAATTGAAAAAAACACACCATTCTGCCCACGTAATAATAATAAAGAGCTCTAATATAGCACTTTTCATCAGTAGATCTCAAAGGAAACCTGTATCATTTTAAAACCTTCCATTTTACTGATGGGGAAACTGAGGCATAGAGTGGGGAAAGTGACTTGCCCAAGGTCACCTAGTAGGATAGTGGCAGAATTGGGAAGAGAATCCAGGTTGCCTGAGTCCCAGCCAGTACCCTGGTCTTTGTGGGTTTTTAAACAGATTTTCTGTGCATCGCTACATTGGTGCAGCTTTGAATGGGAACCTTCTACAAAAATAGTCTCATGGAAGAATCAGATTATTTTTATTTTCATTTCTGCACACTGTGTACTGCCTCCTCATGTATGTGAGGGGAGAAGCCCTGGTACTTTCCAGACCTTTGTAGTATGTATTTTATAGAAGCAGAGTTGCCTGTGGAAGGTTGAGAAGGACTTGGAGACCCTGACATGGAATTGAAGGTGAAAGGAAAATTCACCGGTGAACTAATGTACTGTACTTGGAACATACCAAAATAGGAAAGATATTATCCTCCCCTCTTTTGCTGGGCAGTCCAGTTTTTCCCTTTCCTTGCCACAGGTTTCCTCAGCTGAAGTTGAGGAATTCAGTTGGTGGGAGGTTCCAGGCACTGAGAACTCAGGAAGAGAAAGGATGGCATATAGGAGTACGCTACTTATAGCAGGGCACCTTTTCCAATAGATGGAGGGCAGGGGCACCACACTGTCTTGCACAACAGCATCAGCCAGTGCATTCAGCTATAATAGAAAGCACATTAGCTAGGTGTTTCAGCTAAAATGAACAGCAGCAAATCAGCTAGTTGTTTTGATATTAAAATCATCAGTAAGCCTTTTGGAGTTAACACTCCACTGAGATGAATGAGGAGCTGTTCCATATGAAAGGAAACCAGGCTTTGACATTCTTGTCCATCTCTACTTCATCTGACAAGGTTCACTGCATCCAGACAACAGCATTTTCCCCAGCATTACCTGATCAAACATGTTGGCCTGTCCACATTTTATCACGCTGCAGAACCATGTTTGTACTAGTGCATACTAGAAAAACCTGAAGAATCATCCTATACCGCTTCAGGGGCTGGTGCCTGGGAAAGAGAGATGTGGTTTCATATGGTGCAGTGTGGCTAGGGATGCCTTCCAACACAAAACCCTGAGAGGCACAAGGGCTGGATAAACTGGTTACTGAGGCGCTAACCATTGTGATCCAGCACTGCTTACAAGTGGTATTGAAACATAGAACACCTACATGATCTAACAGCTTATGTGTGGAATCAAATCACGTGCAGAATTAATCATATTGCAACCTGGTTACAAACTCAATAAAGGCTATCTTTATTGGAGAAATAATGTAGTTGTGATGTGCTTCCACCCCTAGGGTGCAAACTGGAAGCTGTGGAACTGCTGTGCCCCTTAACTATGCAGCTAGGGTGGGCTCCCAGAAATGGTCTTCTGGTGACAGACAGACAGCCCCTCTGGGCCCTGTTATCACCCAGCAGCAGGTGGAGCCACACACCCAACTTAGTTACCCTGGCTGCTTTCCACTCACTCAGAAACCAGCAATGGATAGATTGGAATAAAACTGATTCCCCCTTAAATTTTTCATTTCAATGCAAATGTTCAAACAAAAATAAATAAAAATACTTCCACAATGTTTTTTTTCTTTCAAAACAAACAAACGTGGACAATACCATTTTTCAACCAGTCTTAGTTTTGACCTATTCAATCTTTCATCTTGTCTACACTGAAAAGGCTTTGCTGGTATACCACTAAGCCCCCTAGCTGAGATGCAACTTACTCCCGAAAAAATGTTATTTTGCTGGTGTTGTTAAACCAGTCCCCTCAATGACATAAGCTATCCTGGCAAAAGGACTTTTTTGTGGGTATAGCTACATTGGTTAGAGGTGTAATTGTTTCATGCCCCTGACTGACATAGCTATGTAGATTAGGCTTTAGGTGATTTGGGTCCTAGCTGAGGACACTTCTCTTTCCCAGTGTGATAATGTAGGTGTGCCCATCAAACACAGTGCTAGAGCTAGTAGCAGTCTGGTTTAATTAGGAAGAGCTGGTGGCAGGTGTCTTCTGCAAGGGATCCCGAATTTGTAACTTCCCTCCCCCACTCCAGATATGGTTTCTTTTCAATCACCATACAAGGGTCATCTCTTTTCTCAGTCTTTTTCCAGGTTGTTTCGCTCAACTCACTGGTTTGCAGCAATAAGATTTTGGCCTGAATAAGGAATTCAAGAGTAGGTTTATAACTTGTAAACATTTTGAAGACAAAGATACTATATAAATGTGAGATGCTGTTACTCTGATAAATATATTTTAGCTCTATTTGCAATTAGGTCTGACTGGTCTTATTATTATTCCAAAATCCTGGAGAAGGCCCTCCCTGGGAGGTTTAAGCCATTAGTGAAATGGTGTGTCAAAGGACATGCCAGCCCTACCCTCACTGCATATGATGATGCAAAAGTGAATACATCTGGGATCTGCAGAAATAGAGTCCCTAGCTGTCCTAGGGCAAGCGTGCCTGTCCCCTGTTTGGGTCAGGTAGACAGTTGCTATAACCCTGCAGCTGGTCTCACTCTCTGACCCATGTGGCCTACTGGCCAGAGTCAGTATTTTGGCCCTGTTGCTGACGACCTCAAGGCCTAGTAGCCAGAGTCAGTAGGAGGCCCTAGTTCACAAGGTGGCAAGGCCTATTGGCTGGAAACAATAAGCAACCCCTTTGGTCAGGGCAGCATGGCCTAATAGCTGGAGTCGACAAAGCGGCCCTTCCCATCAGGGCAGTGCAGCCTACTGGCCGGAGTCAATGAAGTCTCCGACCTCCATGGGATAATGTGGCCTATTGCGGCATGCTGGGGAATCAGGCCCCACTTAGCAGTGTGTGGTGCCTGAGGCAGGGTGCTTGGGCCCTCTCTGCTCCTCCAAGCCCCAGCCCAGGACCCTGGCAATGGCAGGGGTACTCATCAGTGAGTCAGCAGGGCTCCTCCCAAAACACACTGACCTGTTCCCTGGTTCTCCCACCGTAGCAATGCTCAAATCCCCGGGCTACTTTCTACCCTGTCTTCTGTGGCAATGATCCACAATTCCTTGAGGTCTCCGGGGTCCTCAGCCAATGTAGCTCCTGACAGCTCCATCCCTTCCCTGGGTTCATCTGACAGCTTGGGGCTCTGCATGCCCTGTCTCTAGGTTCAGCGCCTGTCTTGGCTCCCTGGGGAGCACTGACAAGCCTGGCAGTCTGCATCCTTCCCCTTTGGCAGCCAGCGCTATCAACTACATTTGGCAGCCTGAATGAGCTGCTTAGCTCCCTCTTATACCCAGTTTCCAGCTGGAGCATACCCAGCAGTGTCAAGGGGGCATGATCTTCTCAGTCCACAGGTTAGAGAACCTGTGTGGGGCAAGCATGCCCCGTCACACTAGCATTCGGCCCATATGCAGGCAGTCGTCCTGTAGAAGCTTGCAGGAGCTTTTGCAGTCTAAAGAGCTGCAGAATCTGGTCCCATATCTAGTTTACAAGTGGAACATTAGTTTCCACTAATTGTTAAATCTAATATATTTTTAAAAGAGAGAACAAACGCACAGCAGTGAAGACAATCAGAGCAAGGCCCATCTACCCTGATTCTATCAGAACTGTTAATAATGATCTTCATGTCTTTTGCCAGTAGAATAGATTGTGTGGCGTGTGTGTGTTTTTAATGCAGTCAGGTTTTAGTTATACTATTGTTAGGTGCCTAGAGAGCTGTCTCAGGAATTGTCTCTTCCCCTATCATGGCCATTGTGTCCTGATGGGATTTGCTTGCTGTCTGCCCCAGCATTCAGTGGAAACGGCAGGCCAGGCTTCATGGAAGGCCTGCAGCTCTATCATTCACTTCCTCTTGCAGTTTGTGTGAACCCAGATGTAGTCATTTGGAGATGTGATGCTAGCAGTACTTTTGCCAAGGTCATACAGTGAATGTGTAAACATCTATTTTAATACATGGCCTAATTTTGACTCATAGCCTCTGGTTCAAGCCCCCAATTTTGCACCAGGTCCAGTGCTCCAGGCTCTCTCTTTCTCCTACACTACTTAAGAGACTAAATCCTGTAAAAAGGGATTTGTAAAGAAAGAAACAAATAAGTGATGCCTATGTAAGGCAGGATGGGACTGATTGCCCATTGCTCTGCACCTTGTGTAGTAATTTACACTAGTACAAAGGGGGCCAGTT
Organism: Mesoclemmys tuberculata; assembly: GCA_007922155.1. NCBI lineage: Eukaryota > Metazoa > Chordata > Testudines > Chelidae > Mesoclemmys > Mesoclemmys tuberculata. Next base: position 3,198,001 of record ML675742.1, read on the forward strand.
TTTTATCTCCATTAAACCAGCATAAATCCAAAGTAACTGCACTGAAGTCAATGGAGTTATTCTGGATTAACACTGGTGTAATGGAGACGGGAGCCTGGCCCAATGAATGGAAATACCATCATTCCGATTGGATAACAATTCACATCCTCTTTTCACCGGTACAAATGGCTCCACAAGATGGAAGTGTTGGCCTGCTGCATGCAAGTGTGTCTCTAACTCAGCAGGGTCCAGCAACTACACGATTACTCTCCCTGTGTTTTTGGTGCTGACAGTCTGTCCCTGATAAGAAACAGCAACTATTACAGATGGCACCCAAAGGGGATCTGAACTCTTGTGGACCTCAGCTGCTTGGGACAAACTTTTCTAGTGGGGCAAATACGTAGTACACTGTGTGACCCGTCCATGCCTAGGGTAGACACCTGAAAATGCCAAAGTCAGGGCAAGCTGCAAAAGGAGAGCAGATTCTCCCAGCACTGGTGGGTGACACTGAAGTCAGACTTTTCAACCAACCACAAACAGTGTTTCTGATTCCCCACACTGGTTATCAAGAAGCTAAAATAAAAATATACACAGCCCCCTTTACTGCATTTCAGTCTCTGGCTCCCAATCAGCCACTAGGTCCAGTAAAGAGACCAGTTATTTAAAACTCTATGCTCTTTACCAAAAAGGTTCTCCTGATCCCAAAGGATCTGCCACAGTACCAGCTCAATATAAGTTTGGATTTTATCCAGAATAGCATGTTGCCAGCCAATCCTTTAGTAACTAAAACTAAAGGTTTATTATAAAAGGAAAGAAACAAACTATGAGAGATGTTAAAGGATTAAAGCAATCAGATACATACAAATGATTTGAAAGTCCATATATATCAGGTTTCTAGTAGAATTGTGGAGTTTGCAGGCTTGTATAGTCCCTCTGGTGTACACCCAGTAACTGGATGGGTCTCAGTCCTTTGATTCACAGCTTAGTTGTAGATGAGGTGATCCAGAGGTAGATGAAGACTGACGACTGAAGACTGACAGAAGACAAAACGGATGTGGTGCAGCTGCCTTTTATGTCCTTTGGCCTTTGCCATGATGCTTGTGGAAATTTCCACAGATAAGATGGAGTCCATGGTCAGATGAGTAAGTCTTGGTGACTCATCAGGTGTAGCCCCAGCTTCTCTTCATTGTACCTGTGAGTGTCCTTAATGGGCCATTGAGCAGCATATTGCTGCTGCCATCCTATCTGGGGAGCTACCCAGAAACACAGCACAAGTTGAAATACAGATACATCCAACATATCCATAACTTCCAATGCAAATGACACATATACATAAACAATATCATCACATTTAGCAAACTATAACCTTTCTAACGGTACCTGACGTGGCCTATCTTGTATGCATTATTGTAATTTTGAAATATTGATCTTAAATAGTACCATAAATGGTCCCTCTAATCCAGCCAGTACACTGACCTAGTACATATGAAGGCCCCCGCTCCTGGCTGGCCCCGTGACTATACAACAATGACTACTGTTCCAAAGCTAAAGGCCTTCTCAAGCAATAGGGGCTTATAGCTGTGGTGCCGAATGTCCAACATTGCATCCCTGCTGGCAGTCATGGTCATGTCTGAAGCTACAGTTCATTATAAAAAGCACTGGAGAATTAGGCCCAGTGTCTCTATAGACATTTGTCTTAGAGCTGTGAGCAGTGGCCTTTGCTATACTAATAGAAAGGGAGTAGCAAACTTTCTACCATTGGAGGCTCCCTGTCCTTCAAGTTTGAGCTGAATCATGGATGCCTTTGTCCTAACGCACTAGAGGGGGGGAAGAATGTATTCAGCCCTTCACCCTCCCTCCCCTCAATACCCTCACACAGGACCTACCCAAATTTTATCAGGAAGTGCTCTGGAATAATGGGGACGGGTCCCTGTAAACCATAGGGTGAATTGGAGAAAAAAAGAGAGTGGTACTTGGTAATCTCCATCCATGAGACTCACCAAAATAAGGCATCATTCCCAGTATTACCTAGCCTGAGCATTCAAAACTCATGAATCAAGCCCTGAAAAGTCAGGATTGGTTTAAAAATCAAATTTTTAAAATGAATCAATTTTGGATTTTTATTTGCTTTCTGGTTAGTAACTTTTCTGGGTCACATTTTCCAGTTTTTCTCTGCAATGAAGAGCGATAGATACTCTCGTTAAACACTGAACACGGACATACTCACATAACCATATGACGCCAGGAGCTGGGAGAATTGTCAGTCCCATGCTCCCAGGACATTGTACAGGTATTCAAACGTGATTAGCTATGCTCTAATCTCTGTTGATTTCCTTGAGCTTGGCTCTACTTGGTGGGGCTTGGATATGCCAATGGGTTATCATAGGCTCTTTGGGCTGACCCCTTCTTGATTGGGATATGGGCAAATGATGTCATCTCCCAAATGCCACCCTCTTGTGGCACCAATTGAGACATCATTCACAGATTATGCAGCTCTGTGTTCCTCCCTCTCTTTTCTCACGTGAGAAATGAAATAATGAACAATATTGACACCCAAGATTTTTCTCTACATAAAAATTATAATGCTTTAACTATACCTGTATAGCTATGTCTATAAAAGAAGGGGGATAAGCTATTCCTGTATAAAACACCTGCACACTGGTATAACTACATCCACACTGCAAGTTGTGCTGATTTAACAATCTCAGTAGAAGAATTAAACCTCTAACCGAAATAGTTCTAACAATACAAAACCTATGTGTGGACCAGGCTATAAATGATCATCCCTGGGCATCTAAATTAATCCTGCACTGACACCTGGTCTACATTTAAAAATTAGATTAAAATGCTGATGTTGCCCAGGGCTGTGAAAAATATTGTGCCCTGAGTGACGTAGTTAGGTTGACCCAACACCCAGCGTAGACATGTAGAATTCTCCCATTGACATACTTACCACTTCTCAGAGAGGTAAGTTAGCTGCATCTCTGGAAAACTCCTTCCATCGATGTAGGAAGTGTCCACACTAAACAGTATCGGGTTTACAATGGTGCTGTGGCACCGAGCCCACTCTCAGAAGTGTCCCTGGTGCCTGGCCTGTGGCCTGGTCCCGCAACTCTGCCCATGCTCCACCCCTGAAGCCCTGGCTGCTCCTTGTTCCTCTCCACCCTTTACTCCCCTCGTCCCGTGCTCTCTTCTCTTTGCCCCCTCCCTGCCATGTAAGTGGCAGGCGGGGCTTCGGTCTCAGGGTGGAGCGCAGGCAGAGTGGGGCGTGGGCCCATGGTCTGAATGCCAGAGCCCACAAAAGATTAATCTGGCCCTGCCACTGCAGTGTTACAGTGGAACAGCTGCAGCACCGTAGCTGTGTCACAGTCATGGCTGCAGTATAGATATACCCTAAAATGCATTGGTCAGTTCACCATGTTCAGAGGCCAACTGGGGGTGGGGATGTATCAGTTACATTCAGCTCATATTTCAAGGTTTTTGTCACAATCATCACAGCTAAAGATTTACTTTAAAAACAGATTCTGGAGAACAAGACAGCTTCTTGGGAAAAGTTCCCTTAAGTCATACTGCTGTATATTGGTGCAATCCAATCCCTGTCTCCAGGGCTGTTGGTGGTATGTACTGCCCCTGCGGAGATGTGGCTGGACGCAGCAAGGTGTAACCCTGCCTTCCTCCTGCACCAGGATGGACTGGCTATCTCAAGGGACTGGTAATGGACAATGGAACTGTTCACCTGTCATTCAGTGGTGTGAATCCAGCCTGGTATGACTGTAGTGATCCATAACAATTCCTAGAGATGGGCAAAACTGGCCAAAATGTTACAGGAAAGTTTTTGCATTTTGTGCCCCTCAAGCTTCGCTTTCCTATAAAATGTGAAGTGTGCATTCTCACTCCGAAAAAAGCCAAGTTTGAATTTGCTATTTGAATTTTGAAGGCACTTTGTGCCTCTTTTCTCTTGGAAATGTGCTCGTTTTCGCTGCACACTTTCTCCAGGATGAGAAAAAAAAAAAAGGATGAAAGGTTGGGTTGTTGCACCAAAATAGGCGCATTCTTTTGAGTTTATAACAGAGTGCTGAAAAGCCCTTAGATTCCAAGCACTTTGGCCTTTGCAAATATTTTACAGTCCTCTAGTTGCTAGCTTCCAGTGACTGCTTGGTGGTCTTTGTGTAATGAACTGATGGTCTTAATGTGGCACCTAGTGGACAGGTGTCCACAGCACAACCACCACCACTTGTGGTAGCGCAGCACTAGGTGCCACATTAAGACCATCAGTCTGAATGATCTGCAGACAACATTATCTATCTAGGCACTTTCATGGCTCTCATGTCCACTCCATATTCACAAATATTAATGAGTTCATGCTGGCAACCTGCCTGTGAGGTTCTGAGGGAGTATCACCCCCATTTTATAGATGAAGAGCTGAGGCACAGAATGATTAAGTGACTTGCTCCAGGTCATACAGCATTCTGTGGTAGAGCAAGAAAATGAACTCCGATGTTCCGAGTCCCAGTCTAATGCTTTAACTTCAAACTCATCTGCTACTTGCCCGCCCTTATAGAAAATCATTCTTAAAACAGGAGTTAGTCACCTTTGCAGAATGGGGGGAAAAACTGCTGTCTGTCTGTCTGTATTTGCTGGATGGATGGACTTCAATACTTAGAGCTGTCAACCTGGCATCCTTTGCGTTCATGTATAAAAACAAAGTAGGTGTTGTGTACAGCAGCTTAGGAGGGAGCAAATCACTGTCTCTGTCTTCCTAAGTACACTGAAAGGCAGCATTTATCCTATATTCTGGAGATACCAGGAAGATGTTTGAGTTCAAGATACTCCTACGGAATGAGCTCTGGTACTGAATGTAGCCAGAGGGTGGTAGCAGTGTACAACTAGAGCAAAACAGTTGCAAAAGAAGAGGAATGAGAAGGACGTATCAGTTAGAAAGTACTCTTAATAGAGTTCTTCATGTCAGTCCTTCATGCAAGTGGTTAGCATAGACTAACTTTGGAAGACATGGCTAATGTCCATAGTCCTGGCTTTCCTGAAACTGCTGAAAGGAGACACAATTTTGCCAGCTATTGACTAATGTATCTGTTGTTTGTGCCATTCAAAGTGTTGGAGTGGCTTATTCTTCAGCGCATCTCCCCAGAAGTGGAGTGAATACTCAGTAATAAGCAAGGAAGTTTTCAGAGAGGTTGGAACAGATAAAATGCTAGCTTTGAGAACGTTAATCGAAAAAGGTTTTCAGAAAAACCTGAAGATGGAAGCTATATCTCTGGACCTGACAGCATAATACAACACAGTCTGGCATATGGGGTTCTTAGTTTAATTGTCAAGTGCATTCCCAGCATAGGGAATCAATGTGGTTGACCTTCTCTTCTGCAACAGACATTTCAGAGTGCACATGGGAGACAGAGTTAACTTATGGAAAAGGCAAACCAACAGTCTATGCCAAGGCTCTGTGCTGGCCCCAATGCTTTTCAACCTGTACACAAATGACCTTCCACTCATCCAGTCCTGCTAGTTCATGTATGCAAATGACATTTGCTTAGGTATCCAAGCACAGACATTCCAGAACTTGAAGACACCCTAAACCATGACGATTAGGATGGCTGAATACTGTAGTCAGTGGCATTTACAACCAAGTTCTGAATGTGTTCCATCTCTGCAATGCCAGAGCAGACCAAGAACTGAATTTCTTTCTCAATGGACATCTCTTGAAACATGAATTGCCCTCAGTTTACCTTGGAGTAAGCCTAGATAGATCTCTCAAATAGTTTAGCCGCCTGAGAAAAACTGTGGCTAAGGTGAGGATGTGTAACAACCTTCTAAGCAAATTGGCTGGCACTTCCTGGGGGAGCAAACGCTCAAAGTCACCAGTCATCTGGTTTAGCCCTCCATTATTCTTCAGCAGAATACTGTGCTCTGGTGTGGCTCCATTTGTCTCATGTCAAATTGGTTGACACACAACTAAACTCAACAACACACACCATCAATGGGATGATTCAACCCACACAACTACCACGACTCCTTGTATTATGCAACATCACTCCTCCACATATCCATTGTGAGATTGCTACAGCCAGAATGGTTGAAGAGATCAGGGCAAACCCACTAAATACACACCTCTTCCCACGAGTGCACTTGCCGTCGAGGCACATGTTGTAAGCCCACTTGCCCTACCCAGATTTCTATGTGTCGTCGATGTGGCATGAAGAATGATCTGCAGCTGACCTTCTGAAACCAGCCTCTTATAACTGAGCCGCCTATGCATGTACACAGCTTTGATTTGCCTTGCTGCTCATGGGCCCTAAACTGATTCTGAATGGGCCAGAGTCAATGTGCAGCCACCTTTCACACCTGGAGCCAATGAAAGGAATCCACATGTGGCTGCAGTCAAAGACAGACAATGTCACACATCACAGTCAACTGCTCTCTGACCAGATTTGATGGTATTCTGAGGATTCTGCACATCTCTGGTGAGGCTACTGCGAATTGGCTTGGCAAGCTCTGCATCTGATCAGAAGATTGGTAACTGGAGAAAGAGAGAGGAAAAGTGATGAAGTTCAAATAATGGAGATTTTTAACTAATTCCAAGATAGGATTACTAAAAATATGCTTCATTGTGGTCCTTCCAGTCTTCTTTTGTAATAATTCCATCTCTTTCTCTGATTCGTTGTTAGTATTTTTTCCATCATCTTCCTTCTCTTCTTCTATATTAATGACAGGGCAACAAAAATTGAAAGCAGCAAAAAAGTCAGATTACACGTCATTGGGATTTAAGCATGTAAATCATTTAGGCTCAGATCCTTAAAGGTATTTAGGTGCCTAACGCCCACTGAAGTCAGTGGGAATTAGGCACCTAAATAAATGCCTTTGAGGATCTGGGCCTTTAGGTGCTTTTGAAAATTGAAAATTTTACCCCAAACCCTAAGTACGTATGTGATTTAAGTGCCTAAATCCCATTTCAAATCAATGGATTTAGGCTCAGATTCCAGATCCTCAAAGATCTTTAGGTGCTTCACTCTAATTTATTTCAGTGTGAGTTTGGTGGGTAAATATCTCTGGGAAACTGGGCCTTAGACACTTAAGTCACTAAGATGCTTTTGAAAATTTCACCCTTAGATTTCTCGGTCCTTAGGAGCTTTTGCAAATGTTACCCATACAGCTAGGCAGCCCATTTTCTGGGCTTTTCCTCTTTCACTTTCTATTGATTCAGGTATGTGCACCACAGGCTGTCAGCCTCACAGTGCTCTCTGGTATGAAATGACCTAGCAGTATCCTGAAGCTGGCGGTGGGGAACGTAAAGGCCATTAGATGCATGAATAATTGTTTTCCTTTGGGATGGGGGTCCAGTGGCGTGCCGAGGGTCTCCAGTGCCTGGGGGCCAACTCTACATTTGTGCACTCCCCCAGGCCTCAAGCCCCCACACAGGGCAGGAGGGGCCCTGGCACTTCCCCCCAGCTGCCCCAGGAAGGGGGGTCTGTACCTGTGGAGGGGGAGGGGCAGAGGCTGGGGGAGGCACAAATGCAAGCTTGCATCCTCTGACCCCCCTCCCCACACTTACCCGGCGCGTGGTGCCCTCCTCTCTCACTGCAGCCCTGCAGCCCGGTGCTGGCTCGGATGGGGCAGCCTCTCCCCCCAGACTGGGGGGATGGTGGCCTTTCACAACACATGGGGGGGGGCTTTGCCCTCCACCCTGCCACCGAGAAGGGCCGGGCTGGGTGGTGCCCCTTGGACACCACAGGGTGGCCTACCATTCCCCTCCCCCTGTCTGGGGTGGGGGCTGGGCCATCCCTTCATGACACATGGGGAGGGAGGCACTAAGGGGCGACCCTCAGCACCTCCTGCGTCCCCAGGCCCCCACCTGTTGTGAAGGGTCAACCCAGTGTGGTGTGCCCTCCACCCCCATTTATCTGCCGCTCCAGCCCAGCCAGGGTCCCCCTGGCCTTGGGAGGGGACGATGGCTTGGCACCCCCTACAACCCGGTGCCTGGCCCCACCCTCAGTACACCACTGTAGGGGTCAGTAATAATACTTTGCCCCTTCCGTCCATGGATCTCAATAACACTATTGAATTTAGCCTTGTGAAACCACTGTGAAGTAGAGAAGTAGTATCTATATCTTATAGCTGGGGAAACAGGGTGAAAAGACTTGCTCAGGGTCACCTAGCAAATCAGTGACAGAGCCAGTGTGTGCGCATGCCTCTGGGTGTTCCTTAACCTGAATTTAAGCACAGAGGAGCCAAACCTTAAACTTCCATCAGTCATTTTAGTTGGCATTATACAGTCTATAACAAAAAGATTTTGACTTCTTAGACCAATCAACTCTTTTTTTCTGTTCTGTCCCACCCCTTTGTACTCATTTTTCTTGTAATATTTATAGTAATAATTTGTGTTGGAACCATTTGCTGTGCTGCTGTGTGACCTTGGACAATTCACTTCACTTTTCTGTGCCCCAATTCTCCCACCTGTAAAATGAAAGTAATAATACTTTCCTTCCTCAGTAAAGCCTTTTGAAATCTACATACAAGCGCTATATAAGAGTGAAGTACATTTCTGTCTGTCTGTAACAGATGACACTTGCTGAATACAGCGCCTTCTCTTATTCTTTACCATTGATACGTTTTGCTTTCTCTCTTCTCATTCCACTTTTCTCCTCTCCCTTTTTCCTCTTCCTCTTCTCCCTGCCAACTCCATGCCATTCAGACACCATATAACCATTTAAGAAAGCTATCTGATCTCTTGATAGGCAGCAGGTTTAAACCAAATAAAAGGAAGTATTTCTTCACAGAATGTACAGTCAACCTGTGGAACTCCTTGCCAGAGGATGTTGTGAAGGTCAAGACTATAACAGGGTTCAAAAAAGAATTAGATAACTTCCTGGAGGATAGGTCCATCGGCGGTATTAGGCAGGATAGGCAGGGATTCCTGTTTGCCAGAGGCTAAGAATGGTAGATGGATCACTTGATGATTACCTGTTCTGTTCATTCCTTTGGCGGCACCTGACATTAGCCACTGTCAGAAGACAGGATACTGGGCTAGATGGACCATTGGTCTGACCCAGTGTGGCCATTCTTATAATCTTGACCTCTTTTTTTTTCCCTATCATTTGGTTCTGTTTCCTCAACCCTGCTCCCTTCATAACCACTAATATCAATAATGACTTTATCTCATGTCTTTTCTGAATTTGCCTTTCCACTCCCCTCCTTAGAAAATCTGCCTCAGCACTGACACTTTGTAAAAGCAGTGCTAGACTATTTCTAACCTTCCCTCTCTCAAAGTGCTTGTGAAATTAGCCTTCTTTCATCTCTCAGCAGGGATGCTGCAATGTGTAGTGGTTTGAGGAGCAGATCGGGAGCCAGGAAGTCCTGAATTCTAATGTAAGCTCTTCCACTGACTCACTGCATGGCCACTCTGTGTTCCCAGCTTTAAAATGGGAGTAATTATTCACCTACCTCACAGGGGTGTCATAAACATGTAATTACTGCTCATAAGGTGCCATCTCAGATGAAATATTATTTCATTTCTCACACTGCATTTTTAAGCATTTAAAAATATCAGATTTAGGTCTGGCCACATTGTACACAAAGCTATCTTCCATATAGGTGATACCTTCTCTCTTTCTGCTCATGAAGGTTCCTTCTCCCTTCTCACTCTTCTTTATCACAGCGACGCCTTCCATGCGGTGGGCCACTCTAGAACACACCTGGATAAAACTCTGGTTCCCTCCTACCAAAGTTATGCATCTATTGGACTGCTCTCCCCTTCCTTCTGTCTGTTGGAGGTGCCTCCTCTGGGCCAAGACCCCTCATCTTTGCAGTTCTAGAAAGGGCAGCTCTTGATTTTCCACTCTTTACTATCTACTTCTCTCTCCGTTGTTTTAGTTTTACCTTTAGCTTCTGTGTCCATCATTCACCTGGGTGTTTGTTTCTATTCTTTTAATAACTCTTTCCCATTCATCCTTGTGACCTGTCTCGACTAGCTCAAGTTAAGACTTAAATAACTCCCTTTAGGTAACTGCCACTAAGATCTGTCTGTCTAAGTCAGAAGTTCTCAACCTGGAAGTGGCAAACTGGTGCATGGTGGTCATGCTACGTTGCCCTTCCTGTTTTGTTAAATGGAAGCAAGGATTCTCAGCTAGATGGGTTGGGGCTCCCAGTAAGGAAAAGGTTGAGAACTTCTGGCCCTATTCCATCTCAATTCAGACCTTTCATTTGCCCCCACTGGACATAATCTTAGCATCATTCTTGGCTATATTAACCATCTCCCCTGGAAATATCTTTGTTTTTCTAAGGCCTGATCTACACTGATGGCAGCGGTGATGGGAGATTCGCAAGCTAAGTACTGTAGCTTGCGTACCTCCTGTCGACTTACTAACCTTCCCTTACCGCAGTGTCTCCACTGTGTTGCGTCGATGGGAAACGCCTTCCAGTCGACACGGCCTTACTCTTTTTGGCGGGGTGGATTTACTGTGTCGGCCAGAAAGCACTTCTGGAATCAATTGTGTGGGTCTCCATGACCCACGCAATCAATCCTGCTGCATCGATCGGTGGAGCCCTGGCAGTGTAGACATGCCCTAAGATACAACCAGGAGAGAACAACACACGTTCACATATAGTGCCTGATCTTGCTCCCACTGAAGTTAATGGCAAAGCTGTCAGGGCTGTAAACTAATCATTATTGAGCCAGAAAGGGTCCAAGAAATGTTAGAGAAAAGTCCGTGTCAAATCCGGGTATTTGTAACAATACGATGTAACAATGCTCAAAAAGCATTCCCTTCCCTCCCATACTTTGCAGAAACTTTTGTTGTCAGAATACATCTAGCAGTTTTCAGACCAAATCAGTTTTCCAAGCCAAAGTTATAGAGGGTGGATACACAGAAGGTGACTTTAAAATAGGAACTGTTGCCACCTTAGCTGCTTGCCACTAGACTGTGGAGGGGCTACTGCCTGTCCTTAATGCAAGCACACTAAACTAGATCCATAAATGCCAGGTATGATTTAATAGACGATAATCCTACATCATGACACGGCTGGAACAATTGAAAAGCAAAGCAGATAAATCAGTACTGCCCTAGGTGTTGCACTCACACTGGTATTGTCATTCACCTGGGGCTTATATGGTCCTTTACTCCCCTTGAAGCCATTGCGCCTGAGTCACCTCCTTTCCCCATTGTAAGGCCATTGAAGTAAAGGGGGATACGCCACTGTAAAATTAATTGAAGAGTGGAGAATTAGGTTCAATGGGATCTGTGGGTGTTCAGCACCCAGAGGATTGGACCCCTGGCATGGGATTTTTCACATACAGAGGGATATTGGACACATACTGCAAAGGCTATTGGGCACATATCTGCAAGTCAGATACCGTGGGTATAAAGTTGTTGCTCAGATTGGATTGTGTGTATTAAATCCACTAGACAGTGTTAATCTGGCTGTAAAACAATTTATGTCACCAGTTTACTGCCAGCAAGACATAGGGTTATAATGACATGGATGAGAGCCTGTACACCACCATGTATAACTTGCATGAAGATCGTAATCCTGTCACCACCCATGGAGCGGTACAGCACAATAAAACACCAGCGGGTGAGAACATTATGGGACATAGACAATCTTGAGGCTGATAATTTGGCATCAACTCCGTAAAGTTCTTTTGGAAAATATTGAGTATGTCAGAGAAACATGCACCAGCCAAAATAATTTAAGACACTTGATCATGCTGTATTCTTCTGACAAAGAGCTTTTACTTTTGGCTTGAATTTTTTTGTTTAGAATGTGACATATTAGTGGAATGTAGTGTTGCTGCCTATCACAGTTTTAGTGCAAAGCTCATCATAGCTAGTGTTTTCCCTAAAGCTCCAGCTCTTGTAGTCATGTGATTAGATATGACTGAACTTCTTTTTTTTTAAAGTAGTAATATTCGAGCCCTCATAGCTATGGAAAAAATCTTGCAAAAAAAAATCTTGTAAACCCTAAAGACTTGAAACCCACAAGGCAAATAAGAACCCCACATTTATTACGTTAAACATCTCATGTTTTTTAAGACAATCTCATGATATTTGAATTCCTGGAGCTGGCATTATTGGTATGCACATATTATACTGGATAATATTAAAACAAAATAAATGCATATATACATTATATGGCTGATGTTTTCAAAGGTGCCAAAGGAATCTGAACTCCAGTTCCCATTAAAGTTAATAGGGACTGGTTAACCCAATTCCTCAGGGAACTTTGAAAGTCTCACCCTATATAAGCTGCAGACCCTTGCCTCATTTATCGTACAATTTTGTGCACCCCACCAGGGCCTTGCCTTGTTCAGGATTGAACCATCGTCCATAGCCCTGATTCATTCCACTCATACCAGGTGAGATTCCACGTGTATCTGAAGAGATACAAAGAATTCCACTCCAACTACCTTCATCTGCAAACAGAAAGTACATAAAGTAGGCCAAATGAGGAGCTTTTACCCTGATTGGTGCACCCACTTTTCCAAATCCCTTCCCACCTCGCCACTGCTGCCCCTTTCAGACGGGTTTCCATCGGCTCCTCTCTGCAGTTCTCCTGATCCCCACTACTAGGACCTGAGTCAGGGATGGGTTCAGCCTCTCCAAGACCTCTCCTATTCCAGCTGCTCCATCCACCGCTGCTGCCCCTCCTTGGTAGATCTCCCATTCCCCGTGTCTTCTGCTCCTTCTGCTACAGCGGGGAATCTAAAAGGCAGAATGGAAATGCTTCAGTGACCTCAGTTCTCGGTGTTACTGTGTGCTTCAAACAAAGCCAGCTCAAACACTTGAAAATATTGTCCATATTCCAGCCACACCTGTTCTCATTTACTCACCTATGCATCTTGGTGAGTCACATTTCGTTCTCCTCTTCTGTTTAAATTGCAACCAGAACTATTTCAGTCTTCTTTTTTAGGTGTTTTAGGTTTTTTAAATGGTCATTGCCACAAGTGGGGCATCAGATAATGTCTACTTGACTTTATCCAGATCAGATCAAGACAGGGCTCCCCACCTTTTAGCCACCAGCTCTTGCATATTTACCAACCATTACAAATACAATGCAGTGTACTTGGAGGTCTCCTGTGGGGTGGCAACAGCATGAGAAAATAAAACCACAGAGACCAAGTGAAGAGTGATTGTTCTGAGTGGGAGGTAGTGCTCATGATGGCTGAACAGAGGTGAGTGACTGAGGCCCAGATCCTCAGAGATATTGAATGGGAGTTAGGCACCTAAATACTTTTAAGGATCTGGGCCACAGAAGCCTAAGACTTCACTGACTTTCAATGAGACTTAGTCTCCTATGAGAGTCCCAAGCTGCAAGATGCAGTACACCTAACTACTCAGACATCTAGTGGATGACCAACAGCTGATCTTCAAAGAAATTCCTAGGGTTCACAGAGAACAAAATCATGATCCAGGCATCAGAGACTCCTACCACGAGTGGCATCATCTTAGATGAACTCTTTACAAACAGGGAGAAATTTTGACTGAGAATATGAAGGTAACTTTAGCATTTATGACCATGAGCATCTTGACTACAGTATGTTGGGCTCATAAAGGCTGGCTTACAGGTTACTAGGTTTCAAGAAAGCAAGCTGGGGGGAAACAAACTCCAAATGCTGATTCTGCAATTGGATCTGCCCAGGAGGAGTTTTGCACCAATGCAAAGCCCTATTGACTTACCTGACTTCCTGGGGAGTTGTCTGTCATGCCCTAAATGCAGGTATGCTTCAATTTTTTTCACACTCAAGGATTTTAACACTTTCTTATTGCACTTGGTTCATTAAAACCCTGATTCTGTCATTGGATCTGGGTGAATAAACCCTTGCAGATCCCCCATGGACTTCAGTGCATCTAGTTGCAGGACTGGGGTCTCTTTTGAGTACAGTGCAATAGAAGAAAGTATTAAAATCTGTGACTGTAGAAGAAAACTGAAGAGTCTGAACAGACCTAATAACTAAGGCACAACAAATTCAGTTTTCTGGGAAAGCATACTGGAGCAAGAAACAGCAAGTGTGCTCAAAGTTTTGAAGGCAGAAAATAACCACTGATGGAGAGGGGAAAAGCAAACAAAATAAGTGAGTCAGTTAAGTTGTGCAGGGTAAAGATAAGGACAGCAGAAGAGTAGAACAAGTTGATGATAATTATGGGGTGTTGTGGAGTGGCAAGAGTTTTTTGTAAATAGACAAGAGGGAAGAAAGAAATACCAGAGAGAATTTGGGTTCACTAATAAATGACATGAAATCAATTATTCAGAAATGACTGAGTGTCTGTGCTACTTTGCTGTACAAGAAAAACATGGAAAAGAGGTGGGCACAGCTTAACGAAAATAATGGTAATGAATCTCTTGAACAATGTTTTCAAAAGCAACTAAGAAGCCTAAATCCACTTTTCAAAAGCCACAAGGCACTTAGGAACTTTTGCCCAGCTGTTGAAAGGCAGTAGGTAAAGAACTGTTTAGAGAACCGTCTTTATACACAGCGGGAGTAGACGATGCGTGTAAGCTGATGTGCAGACTCACTAACTGTGGAGTCCAAACTAAAAAGTGTTAAAAAAAAAGAAAAAAAAAGTTTTTCTGCCCTTTGGGGGCTTCTCTTCTGCACACATTCTGGGCCTGTTCCCAGCCCTTTTCTTGGGAGTCTTTCTGGCTCCCATCTAGAGCACTGGTCTGCCTGCCTAATTCCCCTCAAATACCATCCTCAGCCCCTGCTGTGCTCTGGTTCCTTGTGTCCCTCACTGTTCCAGCATAGACCACTGGGTCCCAGGAGTACCCAGACTCCAGCGGACCTTAGCTCACGGTCTTGCATGGTAGCCTGTTCACTGCCTGTGACACTATTCATGGACTTTTTCTTTTTGGCCAAACAGACTTGACTGGACAGCCTATAGCCACCACCAGCTGTAATTCCTTATACAGCTATCAGTTTATATTCTCCTGTTCTGCCCTGGGTCTTTCAGGTGCTGTAACAACCTCTTTTCTAATATGACCCCATTTCCCCAACATTTTTACTAAATAATGTAACTTTTGTTACTTTAAGCCATTTAAATTCCTCAGAAAGCATTTCCCTCACTTTATTAAAGCTCTTACAGACCCATAGAAGGTGATCAGCTGTTTCTTCCACCTTACAGTGCACACATAGTCCACCTTTGTGTTTATTTAGCCAAAAAATAGTTGGTGTTTGAACCACAATGGCCACTTAGTACTTTAAACAAAATTACTTCCTTTTTATTATCTGGATCCTGAAGTATGTCATTACCCTCAACTCTGGAGCACAATTTAAAAAAACCCTTCCTCTTCTTTCATTGATCCAAATTTTTTGCCATTCCTTAAAAAAAAAAATTTCTGCGTTAGGTTTCTGATTTCCTCTTTACTCAAGGGTATCTCTCTGTTAAGCCTTTCATTTACCTACAGTGCTTTTAGTTGTTTTGTCTTCCATTTCATTCCCTGTTATCCCACTATGTGCTGGGATCCAGGCTAACGCTCCACACATCCCCAACTGCACTACCTCAATATGAAATATAATTTCATTGCGTAAGACACTTCTACATAGGGAGACACCCTTTTTTATTGCTAAAAGGCCAGATATTGAGTCTGAAAAAGTGATTGCAGCTACTGGGCGTACATCCCAGATCCAGTTTAATGCTAGCATGATCTTTACAAGTTCGGCTGTCATGACAGTTACAAAGTCGGATAGATTACCCTCTTTGCTTAGGTCAAATACTTTAGTAGTTGGCAACTTATTTTAACTTTCCCTAAAGTTTTAGTTTCTAGCAGTTTATCAGCCTTCTCTTTATTTTTACATTCAACGAAAAGATGCCCATCTCACAACTTCTGGCTCTTATCAAAAACCCTGTGCTTTTTAATCCAGCCAGCTAATTTCACAGGGTGAACATCACATGTTCTTATTTCCTTGGCTAGTAATCTTAAAACAGCATTTTTGTTTATTTCTTTTCTCAGCTTTGCTTTTTTGCCTATGCCACCATCATAGGGCTCTGGCTACACAGCAAAAAAGAATAGACTCATTCTCCCTCTCTGCTAAGATCATCTTAATTTTCCTGGATGACTTCTTTTGAAACCCCACTTCTCCCGATTGCTCTTGCTCAGCCTGTTTATAAGGCCCAGGTATCCATTAAGCTATCACTTGACTGTCTGAGCCCTACACCCTCAGGCTGGGAAGCAGCTAATTAATTATGGCACAGGTATGGCCGCCCCCACCCATTGCTTACTAAAGAGGCCAGTCACTCTGTGACAGGGAGTGTATACAAGGCAGTTCTGTAGCATTGCAACCCTCTTTGTGAGTCTATAAAATACCCTTCATGGGGACAAGGACCTGAGCATGGGTTGAGGAATAGACTGTAGGTGGGAGGAGAGGGTGAGTATGCTATATGCTTTATTCCCCCTGGAAACCAGCTGAAGAGTAGAGCAATGAAAATGATGAAGGGGTTCATTGATTAATAAAAAAGAGGAAAAGAACTAAATCCAGTGACTATGGCCTGGTCTACACTAGGAAATTAGGTCAATATAATGATATTAGGCAGGGATATGAAAAATCCACATTTTGGCGCGACCTAACCTCTGGTGGAGACAGTGCTAGGCCAATGGAGGAATTCTCTCAGGGTGGTGGATTACCTATGCCAATAGCATAGGTCGTGTCTTCACTGAAAAACTCCAACAGCACAGCTGCACCACTATAGCATTTTAAGTGTAGATAAACCCTAAGAAAGGATGTGATATCTGGGTACAAGTACTTGAGAGGTGCCAATATGCAGGAGGGAAATTGTTTAGGGTAGTACAATACATGATATAACTAGGAGTAATTGTGTGAAAGAGGACAAATGAAAATGTAGCCCAAATATCTTCCTCACTATGCAACCTGTTAGACCATGAAATGGGTTTAAAGATCCTCAGTGGAAGCTCCGTATCCAGCACCAAACATTCAAAAATAAGGAATCAGGACCTTCAAATTATGACATTTGCTTAAAAATCATGTGATTAAAAATGTTGGGTTCTCTTTCTTTGCCTTACATGTTTTCTGAGCCTTTAAGGGTAAAACTTTTCTTGACAAGCATGAGGGCTAGAAACTTACTTTAAAAAAAAAAAAAAAAAAAAAGCTGAGATTTTCATGCAATTACATGACTCCAGAACTTGGGGCTTTAGGAAAACCACAATATCAGGAGTTGGCAATACTGAATAGATAAATAGCTAGACAGACAGACAGTATATATGTATAACAAGAAAGAGATAGAGATGTATCTCAATACAATATAATCTATTTTATAGATGTATGAACAGTTAATAACATATAGAATACTGGAAGTTAGAAAAGACCTAGTCACTAATTGAATCCATTTTCCTGCCAATGCAGATTAAAAAACAATAAAAAGTAAATGACAACTTCCCTCTCCCTTTAGAAAAAAATAAAATGTCACTGGATACCAGATCTCATTTGTCAATGGGGTGGAGATAAAGCTTTGAATATCAGACTAGCCTTGGTGAGTTAAGGACATCACTAAACTCTTTCCTTCCTCTCTTAATCCTTTTGATTTTGCAGTCAAATGTAAAACATTTATTTTAACATCTTTTATTGCCATTACTTTTCATTTAAACACTCACTGGCAAGGTAGCAGCTGACTTTAAAATGAACAGCCCTGAAACCTAACCTATGCCAAAGGCGGTTTAGTTCTCTCCTTTGAGGAGAAGTGTTACTATCCTTTCTTTTCATATGCTAAATACATATTCTCTGGTAAGGAACTTTTCCACCTCTGATTTACTGCATAATTCCCCCTCTTCTTCCCCCCTCTGTCTCTTTGGGTAAAGGATTCTTTTCTTGTCTTATCCCCTCTGTCTCTTCACTGCCCCTTCATGCTTTTGTCTCCAGTGTGTACCTCTCCAGTCTCTGCCCAGATTTCCCTGTGTGCAGTTTGTAACCCGAGCTCCCATTTCCTGGTGGATTTTCTTAAAGAGGCAACGTTCGGCAAACAGAACAAAGCCTATTGTTTTATTTCTTCAAATCATTTTGATCCTCACGATGTGATCCATTTTCTTCTTTAGCCCCCCCTCCTCTTCCCCCCACTTTACCGTTGTCAATTCTGTGTAATTTTTGAGGGAATTGGGGGTGTTATTCACCTTCACAATGTTGCAGTTATTGGAGCAAAGATCAAGGTAACATTTACAAGCCTGACTTCCTCCGCCCCGCAGATGTGTCTGCTTTTTAACAGATCTCCTGGCAATGAGCTGTCAACAAACGCAATCTCTTTCTTTCCTTCTTCTCTTATCCCATTTTCTTGTTTCCTGGTTTGTTTGTTTGTTTTGTCTGCGTCAGTTCTGAGAACGTAACTATTTAATCCCCCTCCTTTCGATAGTTTCTCCATCAATTTGGACACCCTTTTGTGTCAGCAGATTCCCCCTCTCTTTCTTCCCCTACCTGTGCCCTGCATTTATTTCCCTGTTGCCTTGTTGTAGCAAGAGCTTTTATTTCCTGGTGGCAGGGCTCCTTTAAGAGGCAGAGCTCAGTGCTGGGAATTCACGTCAGTTTCAGCCCTGAAACTCTCAAGATCAATGAGCAAAGCGCTTTCTCTCAGTTCTGTCTTTCAGTTTCTCTCTTCCAGGAAGGAAAACATTCACGGAGAGGGGGAGACAGCGAGAGCACCGGCCTCACCCTTCAGATCTCAAAACATAACACCGGCAAATTAAATCAAACATATTCACCCCTGCCTCCACAGCAAAACCCCCAAACATCACAGCAAAACTATGCAGGCGCCTCTCCCAGGAGCAGCTCTGCGCGATCTTATGTGGGAAGATGCTCGGAGTAACTTCTCCTTAAATGATTACGTCTGTCTGTGAAGGATTTCTGGGTTGGGGAGAGGAAAGGAAAGTGGAAAAAAACTGAGAACTTCCTGATCTCTGTCTCCTTCCCCCCCCTTTCTGTGAGACATGTCTGAGGCTCCTGCTCAGTGTTGCATCAAGGTAAAAACCCATTTTCCCATTCGGAAACCTGCCTAGCTCCAGACAACGTTTGCGGCGTGGGAGATTGCAGTGCTTGTATTTCTAGCTGATCTTTGGGGGACAGCTGTGCGAAGAGGATCGGGGGAAGAGATGCAAGCTTGGTTTTGCTGTTGTGCGTTACCTTTTAGTTTAACCTGGCTATCTATTTCCTTTTCTTCTTCTTGAAACACAGAATGAAATCCTTGTCATGAGCGAGTCGGGAAGTCAAGCTTGTTTTATTTGTTTGCTGGTTTAGTTTTGGCAGTAAGTGCTCTGTGATTACTGGTTCAACCTGATGTCTATTTGTCCGTGAACATGAAGAGTGAATGTGAACTTTTTGTGCTATTGGGGGGATGGGGAGGTAGAGAAGGGGAAAAGAAAGGTATCCTGCAGAACTGTAAATAGAACATTTGTTTTATGAAAATGATCCTTTAGCAGGATCAGGAAAGATCTGTTTTCTTAGACTATGCTAACTTACTACAAATTTGAACACGTTGCGCCTGCATTAGTATTTGATAAGCAAATGATCTACATAGGATATCTTCACAGTGTGCAAAAACGTGTGTGTTGTGGGTTTGTTTTGTTTTGTTGTTGTTATTTTTTAATTCTCAAAGGGGATCGGTGAGGATTTGTTTATTTTGCCAAGCGTGTGCGGCATGTTGACAGCTGTAAACAAGTCTCAAACTATCTTGATTTATACTGCCCAAAGGGGGAAATAGCACTGGAGTTTGACAGTTAGGAATATCTTCCTGTATTTGTAAATACAGTAGGGGGGAAAAACCCAACTGTAGAAGTAGTTCAGAGTGAAAGGCATGATTTTCGTCGCTGAAGATAAGAGCACATTGAGTGGTTAAAATTAATACCTGGTACCTGGCTCCTTTGCAGTTTGGAGACATTGGTTTTTGGGTTTTGTTGTTGTTGTTGCTGCCCCTCTATAAAGTTTACAGAAAGTTTGCTGTCCTGGAAGGGATGTAGTATATTTCCACAGGCAGTAGGTTCTGCTGTTTGTTTTTTAATCAGTGCATTTATTTGTGTCTCTTATCTATGAATGTGTGAGAGCAGAGTGCAGCACCCTCGTATGAGGGGCCTGAGTGTGTTTCTTTGTGACTTGGCCTATTGAACATGCTACATGGTGAAGTTTCCCATTTTAAGTGGAGGCAGAATAAAGCTTAGAGGGGAAAAATTAACTTCCCTCTCTTGTCCAGAACCTCCCTATCCAGCAGATCCATATGGACCATGCTTTCCTTGTTATTCCTCCCCTCCATTTACATTTTAATTACCTTTTTCTTCTTCGGGAGTCATTTTGTTTCACTCACAAGCTGGATATGAATGTGTTCATTAATGGTCCTGTTTGGAAACATTTTATGGTAGTCTATGGGTAGAAAGAAAAGGTGATTGCCACAGTATTTTAAGGTAGAACAGCCTGCAATAAAAGTTATTTATCCCATTTGAAAACAATGGAATCCTTTTTGTCCTGTATATTTGCACATTTATGGCTATAGTCTTGGATTGTGTGTGACAGAACTGGAATTTGAAATCTTCTGGGTATATTTCTATTGCAGGGTAAATTAAATTCATTACAGCGTCCTGTGACGTTCTGGGGCATAAAGAATCTAGTTGGTCTTTCCATAACATGGACAGAAACTAGATAATAGGGTACTGTGTGTTTTAATACTATGGCAAAACATTTTGATACAAGGAAAAATCTGCACTACTAACTAAGCAAAATCTTTGTGTGCGTGTATGTGTGTGCGTGTGTGTGTATATATATACACATACTCATATATATATACACACATACACACTCAAGTAAAAGAAAGCCATACATTTTTCTAACAAATCCCATAAAAACATTATATATAGTTACTGGAGATGAGATCACAAACTACTATACCAAAAGCAATAGTACTGCTAAGTGGTCCATTACTTTGTATTAGAAATGGGGCACCTTTCAAATAAAGGAGGCTTGCTCATGCTCCCTTGTAAGTCAGTGACAAAAGTCCAATTGATTTATGTTACAGCAGGCCTGGTCCCCCACAATATCTAACATAAGACTTCATGGAACCATATTATAAGGTGTCCACTACACATTACTTGTTTATTTCTCACTATGTCATACTAATAGTGCAAATATGGAAGTGTTTCATTATGTGTAAAGAGATGCCATCCAATGGATTTTTTTTTAAAAAACTGACTAATTTGTAAAAGCCCTCCTTAAATATTATGGTCTGAATTTTTCAAAAGAGCGTAAACATTTTGATGAGTGTTTTTCTGCTCTCACGTTGACACTTACAAGGATCTCATTAGTGAGAAAGAAACTAGCTACTATACAGGGGAAGCCCTAAGTCTGACTACACACAGAGTGCTGTCAAATGTACACAATAAACAAAATGAAAAAAAACAAGATTTTTTTGGCCGACTTCTCTCAGTTTTAATAATTTTAGTTGTTCTTCTTAGGTATTGAAGGGGAAGATTTGAAACAGAAATGTGAATTTCAAATAGAGGATATCCCTTTAAAAGACAAACTATTCTGGGTAATTTTCTCATCATTTGATTAACTGTCATGGTCTTTGGACATTTGTTTCATTCCAAATAGATTCAAAGTTAATTGTAGGTCAGTAAGTGGAATCAAAAGAACATCTCTAAATGATGGTGTAACATACCACGGTGATCCAATATTTCACTATAACACCATGCCATGTTGCAGAGTGGAGTGTTTATTCAAGCACATATAAGGAAGCATTGCATTGTATTACAAATCTGCTGCAACACTGTCTTATACCTTGCTGCTGTAAACAGCAAATGTTTCAGTGTTGAATTGTCTGAGTGGCAAAAGAACCTATGAACTGGAAGCAGAGTTGTTTATAGATATAAGTATTTTGTTAGGACTTTTCCCTCCCCCAACAAGGAGCAAGTCAGTGTGCAATAAATTCCACAGCAACTAGTGTGGTGAGCCATGGATGAAGGGAGTGAAGGAAAGTGCTTTATTTGTAGCTGAGACGTTCCTACCTCACCAGAAAAGCACTAGAAGAAGATTTAGGAAGGACTTCTGGGGATGATGTTCTGGTATCACAATGTATGTTTGTCTGCTCTTAATCAATAGAAATTCACAGCAATATTTCTGTTGAATGGCTATTTGGGGATATGCGTGTATACGTATATATTGATAAATGTTTGGTTTGCTGAAAGTGTGTGCGTGGGTATTTATAACAATTCATTCTCTGTGAAAGAAAAAAATGAATACTAAGGCCTTGATCCTGCAAACATTTATGCATCTACTTAGGATGCTATGGTGAGTAGTCCCATGAACTTCAGTGGCACTAGGAAGGTAATCAACTTAACATGTACATAGGCCCAGATCCTGCAAACTCTGAAGTCATCAGTGTCGTTGAGAAAGTAGGATTTCAGGAGTCAGGAAGCACAGAATTAAGGACCTTCATTTTCACTGTGTTTATGCTTTAAAATATGGTCCTCTCTGTATCATTTTAAATTTCAATTCATACACCAAGACTGGGAACCGGGAGATCTGTGTTTCTTTACCTGACTCTGCTACTGTAACCTTGGGAAAGTCACAACCACCATCTAGTGCCTCAGTTTCCCCATGAAGATAATGATATCTTTCTTTGCAAGACGCCTTGAGCAGAGTATAATTAAGTTGCAGTACGATGTATATAGTATTCAGACTTGGCTTGATTTTTTTTTTTTTTTTAAGATTCAGTGCCCTTTAAAGTTTATGAACGTTTAACATTGAGTGACCTAATGCTTGTGATGTTCTCAAGTTTGAGGTGATCTCAGCTTCTATATGAACTCCGGAGATGGCCCAGTGTGCTAAATCACACTAGCTTTGAACCACTCTAAAAAGACAAATGAGAAGGATTCAACTTGTGGATTTTATACATTGGTTAATTTAAAACTACAGAATTTCTTTATTGCAAACATACTTCTCTTTAACTGGGACAACCTGAACTCCCAGGTGTTCTTAGCTAAGACATATTTTTAGTAAAAATACTATGTCTTTTTTTCCTATATACAGATTTTGAAACTCTCTACATGTATTAATGAGTTAACCCTTGCAACCCTGTCGTATTACGACAGATAGGGAAACTGAGGTGTGCTGAGATTAAAAGTGTCTTGTCCAAGGACACACAGGAAATGTTGCAGAACCAGATGATACCAGATACTAGAAATCAGATGTCTGAGCAGCCTCTTTTTTCAGCGTTGCCAGTCTTGCAATTGCATGGTGATTATGATGTTTAGTCTTTTACTTAAAGTCCCAGTTCCTGGAATTATTTGATTCTATGAGAATCAGCTTTTTGTTTCCCCCCAAATTTATTTATATATTTATTTATTTATTAGTGAAAGTTTCAGACTTTCCGGGTTGTGGATGAGAGCCTGAAAATATGACCTGAGCACACCAGAAAGGATCAAAAACCTTCAGAAGGCAAATAGAAAGAACCCAGAATGTATTATTTAAAACAGAACTCCTGACTTTTAAGCCAGTCTAATGATTTCTAGGAGCCTGACTCAATTTTTGAACACTTGGGTTGGCGCTGCTGCCTACTTTATCCACAAAGCTATTTTTCACCCTTTTAACAGCTGACTCTGTCTGGTCTCAGGAGCATCTGGTACCTACAGTGTGACTATTTCAAAGATAAAATGCTTCCCCGGATTTTGCAGGTCGAACTGCTGAAAAATCCAAATCCAAATCCAAATCTACTTTCTGTTTTTCAAGGTTCAGTATGCTAAATTTACAGATTAGAATCTGTCCAAACTTGACTTGTTAGGTATATCTCATTGTGCTTAAAATGCAAGCCAGTTCTGAAGCCCACACTCTATTACAACTTCCTGTAAGAAAGAAATTTTAACAAAGAAATTCAGCTTGGATGTTGTTATATATGGTGTTTATTGATATAGGCCCTGATCCTGGAATGAGCTGTGCATGGCTCTCCTGCCTGCTTGGATCCCTGCTGATGTTAATACAAAGCCTCACAGATGTGGAGATTCCCTTAGGAGGTGCCCGTTTTAGGTCTGGGGCTATATTTTATAATGATAAAAGGAGGGACTGTGTTTTAAATTTTAAATACCAGCATAAAGGCTGAGCTGTAAACTTCATACTCTGGAACTATTCAATTTGATGCCACCAGAATCCTGCCCTTAACCAAATCTTTTTGGGGAAGATATACCCCTTAATTTTTGCTTGGAAACGTGTGTCTTAACAGCTGATTCTTCTCACCTTGATACCAATCAGAAAACTCCCATTGAGATCAATGGGTGCAGGATCAAACCACAGGAAACCAGACTTTAGAAACGAAAGCTATTTAACTCCCGATTAATCTAACTAATTAACTAATTAGCATTAGCAAAATTTATACTCATGAATCAAAACGTTGACCAATTCAGCTTTGGTCATTACTATTCACTGTATATCACTGTATGTTATGTCAGTTTCTTGGGAGGCAAAACAATCAAGTAGCCATCCCAATCTAATATGCCTCCAATTACATAGGCTTGGTCTACACCTACCCCGGCGATTCGGCGGCAGTCGATTGGAATTATGCAAACTATGCAGAAAACTTGCGTAACTCCCATTGACTGCTGTGCTTCTCTTCTGCACGCTGTCTTCACGGCACTGCACCGATGACAACCGCGTTCCTATCCATGCAGCACCACGCCACTTGCGGGGGTGGATTAATAGTGTTGACTTCTGGATTGACTGAGCAGGTCTTCACTGACCGCTCAGTTGATCCAGGTAAGTCGATCTGACGGCAGCGACTTTGCCTCCATCAGTGTAGCCGTAGCCATAGACTTCACAGCAATGGTAATGTACATGTATATAGCACCTTCTGTCTCAAAGCACTTTGTAAGTTACATACCTACAGTGCCTTTTGGGGGAGGGAGGCAGCCAAACAATGCACAGGTAATAAGGATGGTGTGATAGGCAGAGTGTAGTTACACTGTGGTCCACTCCTTCTCTTACAATATGCAGTAAGGGTTCTTTAATGTCTATATCAAAACTTTTAAGGGCACTCACCTAAATTGCCTGGAACTCTTCCTATGTTGAGCCAACTCTGCCTACCTGAGAATCTGGCTTTTAGAAGGCTAAAAATCATTTCCCCCCCCAAAGCTTAAGGCCAGAGGGGGCCATTAGATCACCTAGTTTGAGCTCCTGTAATAACCCTTACCCCAGTACTGAGTGCAAAACTCGGGTTTCACTGGACCCTTTCAGCCTCAGGAAACAAAACTGGTGTCTGCTACTGGCAGAGAACAGGAGAGACCGAGGTGCCACCAGTGCCCAAGTAAAAACAAAAGTAGTTGCTGATTTTGGATGCCTCAGGTTTTGGGTATTTAAAATGTATGTCTCCAGTTGCACACCCAAAAATGAAGCCATTCAAAATTAGTGATCACTTCTGGAAGTGTTGACCTTAACATCTCTGTGCCTCCATTTCCCCCATCCATGAAATGGGGATAATACTTACCTACCCGCAGGGGGGTGTTTTGCGGGTAACCTACATATCATTTGTAACACATCACATAAGAGCAGATCATTTATTAGGACAATCAGTGGCAGAGAAGCTCCCTGATTTTGCTCATTCCTCTAAGTCATGTGGCCTTTAGGGAAGCGTCTCTTCTCCACTTCATTTTACACTGTCCTAGACCTCTAAAAATGATTGGGATGTTTGCCAGAAATTATCTGCACTTATAGATTTAGATAGCATTTCACTGTGTTCCCAGTATTTGAAACCACATTTGAGCAGACACTCAAATCAAATGTGGCAGCCTAGGCTGTGACAACATTCTGATGTTCAGACTGAGCAGAGAAATCGAACAGACCCAACAAAACTTTCAACATTCATATCAAAACTGCTGTCACAGCTTCCTACAAATACTGCTTATTCCTTAGATTACAGACCCAACCAAATTTAAACAATATACAACGTTGATTCAGCTTTGCTGAGTTGAATGATCAGAACATAAAGGGCAAGTGCTCCATTTCCTCTCACCCTCCTGTATAATCACATGAAGAGCTCAATAAGGTTGAACACATTTAACTGCAATTTTTCCAGAAATGTCACCCTTGGGTGGAGACCAACTGTGGAAAACTTCAGACGAAATGGAATTTGTTTGAGAAAGTTATAAGCGGCCATAGGACAGGGGCTTATAATGGATTTTGCATTTCAACCTATGGCTATTACTGCTTTTCTAATGTAATAGAGAGAGAAGGTGGGTGAGGGAATATCTTTTATTGGACCAACTTCGGTTGGTGAGAGGGACAAGACTTTCAAGCTATGTTGTGTAGCTCTAAAGCTTCTCTCTCTCACCAACAGAATTTGGTCCAATAAAAGACATTACCTCACCCACCTTCTCTTTGTAATGTCCTAGGACCGACACAGCTAAATCTGGGCCAGATTTCCAAGTGCCAACGATTGGGATTGTTGAGATTTTTCAAAAGAGTTCAGCTCTCATTTAGGCACCTAAATAAGTGGCTATATTTTCAAAAATCCTCAGCAACTCTCACTGTGATACCTATTGCCAGATTTTCAGAAGGCCTCTACACCTAACGTACTCAGCCCTTTTGGAAATCTGACCGATAGTACTTTAAATACACAAATAAATAAATTAAATAAAAAAGTCTAGTCTAGTCTATGCTAGAACATAACTTTTATACATTCTATAGGACTTTTTCAGAAGGTATCATCTTCCATATATAGTTGTTTGGGCCATTCTATTAAAATGCAGAATGCTACAGAATGGTGTAGGCTGGTTATATAAAGGATCTCGTTTTCTGCTAAATACTACAGGTTTGAAGAATACTTCCTATGGAACACAAATGATTTTATCTGGATTAAATTCTATAGGATTTTCAATAAGGATATTTTCCAAGCTCAGGTGTGAAACCTGATTTGGCCCAATCTGCATTGGTTGGCTAAATTGAGCATAACTCCTTTCTACTCTAAGATCTTACTGTCTCTGATTTCCATGTTAAAATATACTGTAGTATTCTGACTGGACTGTAACATAGATGGGTATTATGTGTAGACAGGATACGAAATCGTGTTACAGAACTATGGAAAACCAACCCCAAGCATTCAAAAGTCGTAAATTAGGCTTAAAAAATCATGAGATTGGTTTAAAGATCAGTAAAATGTGGGTTATTTTTATTTGCTTTCTGAGACCTAAGAGTGCACCATGGTCACATTTTGAAGCTGTTCCCTGCAGCTGAGTGCTAGAAACTCTTCTCTAATCACATGACTCCAGGATCTGGGGCTCTCAGAAAAGCACTAGATGTTGTGAGATTCATGATAAAATCCAAGAGTTGTCAACATTCGGAGTTTGCTAAAGTCAGTGGCCAAATTCTCCAGTCAGTGGGGTTATATTGTGGGATGCTTTTAGCCTATTATCTGTAAACCACATGCCTTTTTCTTCCTGCAAAAAAGAGACAGTGTAAGGGAGGCCTAGATTACTCCCATGAGTGTTGAGAGACTCAGTTCATTAAAGTATGTAAATCACTTTGAGACCCTCAAGTAGAAGTTGCACAGTATCAGAGAGGTATGATGGAGAAACCCTTCCTGCTTTTTAGGTATTTTATTAGAGATCTGTGCCAGGATTCCTCCCCACAAAGGAAGTGATGCTTTTTATTCTGTCCAATTAGGGTAGGAAAATGCTACAGCATGTTCTCCCCAGTCTGTTTCATGTTACGGGATTAAATCCTCACTTGACTGAATGCTGAGTTTTACTTTGCTTACCTGGCTGCCAACGCCTCATTCTGTGCAAAGAAGCCAGAGCTTTGGGGGCTATCAAGGGGCTGGGGAAGCGGGGGCTGGTGGGGATTGGTAGAGGGTGCTGTGTGGGGGAAAAATGGTGCATACACATCCCAGCCACAATGGAGGCCCATGGTAGAGCCATTTCATAGCAGCAGGTGCCTCCCCTCCAGGGAAACAATGAACAGTTCAATCTGCTTCTCACCTCCTCCAGGAAAACAGTTGGTGTCTCAGACCTCACAGGAGACCTGCTGGCTATTTTACTGGAGGCGAGGAGGGTGTGAAGGGACTTGACACTAGTTGTTTTCCTCTAGGGAAGGGGAGTTTCCCATTCCTGCCAACAGTCCTGGGGTAACAGCTGGGATACTAGCTCCCAGGGACAGGTGTTTACAAACCCAGGAATGACTGGCGAAAGGTATGGCAATATTTTTGTCATTTGACCACACAGGATGTTGTGTCACCATCAACTGACTTCAGCAAAGGGACACTTTGGGAAAGGATCCAGGGAGAAGCATGAGAGGGGCCTGGCAGGAGAGAGGGTTCCACATGCTCAAATGTTTAACGGCACGTGGCCCAAGTTACGTGTTGTCCATTGCATTGTATTGGTCTGTCAGGGTTCACCTTCTCAAATGCATGGGCAGTCTGACTCCGTGATGCAGGCCTGATTTGAAAAGTGTGGGAACTGAAAAATCTTTCACCATCTCAGCGAAGTGTATGTGCACGTTGATCCCGTTATCCCACACGGAGCCGCCTCTGAGATGCAGGGAAATTGAACTTGAGATGAGTCCTTCAGGTACACGGAGAAACAGTGGGGAACTGTGCAAAGGATTCCAGAAGCCCGTAGATGAAATGATCACTCTGGAGGCTCCAGAGGTAAGGGAAGAGGCTGTACAGCTTCCCCTTTTCTGCTACAGCAGCGGGAGAGCTGCCCTTCCTTCACTGGTTTGGCAGAACAGAGCGCTCCCATACAGCTCACCCTCATCTTTGGTTGGAGCAATGAGAACTTCCTCTTCTGATGGTTTACTTTCACCACCCGTTGGTCCCATCAACCAGTGAGACTAATCAGCAGCAAGTAAGTCTTGCAACCTGGAGCCAAATTTCAAATAATGGCTGATGCAATCCTGAATGAGCTTTTGGGGGAAGAAAAGAGAAAATTCCACAGGCTAAAAAGCTTGTCCAGTCAGGTATCAAAGTCTCATTAAAACTACTATTCAACATTTAACCTTCCATTTGGTCCCAAGCAAGAATCTGCCTGCATTCCTGGTCTGTCATTATTTGTAACTAGCTAAAGCTCTGAGTGAGAATCTGAATATTTCTGACTCCATGAGGGATTTTAAGAAGTCTAGTTTATTAGGCAGTGGACTAGAAGGAGGCTAGTTTTGTTGCTGTACTTCTTCAGGTTCAAGCAAGGGAGTGAAAAAAAACCTTCATGGCATACATGAAAGGGGAATTCCAGCACAGGCTTTAAAAAAAGCAGAAGTCTGGTTTTGAGGAAGAGGCATTGTTCACTTCCAGGAACCATATATGGGTTGAAGTATGTCTTTCCAAAGGCTTCTGCATTCCCATGGCTATAAATTTGAAATGTGTTCTTGAAGTCTTCAGTGTTAGCCCTCTTATGTACATGGTAAATGGGAAGACAAAAGCTGGAATGGAAAATGATCTGTCTGAGAAATGGAAGAGATTGAATTTGTTGTGGCTCTCTTTTTCCTTTGGCTACTCCCCTCCCTCCCGAAATCTTCCATGTGCAGCGAGCTGACGCACAGCTACACGCACTGTAATACCAGCTCTCTTGCAGCTTATCTCAGCTGGAGCATACAGTTTGCCTGCTCCTGACTGGTGCTTTCAGAGCAGGGTATTGAAGTGGTTGCTTTCACGATCTGGCCAAATGTTGCAAGAGGTAATTGAGCTGCCTTGCTCAGTAGCAACTGCTCCATTTGCAAAAAACTTGGGCTGAGCTCAAATGGTGAAAAGTTAACAAGAGCCCTTTTATCACCCTTTATTTTCTCCTTTATACTCAATTTCCCATTTTGAATCCCAGCCATGGGAACCTTGTGCCTCAACTTTGCTGGGCTGAGGCACAAGAGAGAATGTGAGCCTCACAGATGTTACAGTCAGTTGATAGAAGGGGCATCTTGCTGATTGAGCATCCACCATTGCATTTGGATGTGCAAAAAAGTGTAGGATGCTATCCTAGACATAGGACTAGTCTCCTTGTTCAAGAAGAGTTTGTATAGTTCTAATGGTCTAGAAAAGAATAGACTTTGTTTGTACCTAGGCGCTTTTAATATTGAGGGTTAATGTGCTTTCTCCATTCGGTACTTATATGACCGCCATCTCCATAGTAACAGAGCACCTCTCCATCTTTTAATGTATTTATTATCACAACACCCTTGTGAGGTAGGGAAGTGCGATTATCTTCATTTTGCAGATGGGGAACACAGAGACTAAGTGTGTGTCTACACAGCAACTAAACAACTGCCTGTGCCAGAGTGAGGGCTGTTTAACTGCTGTGTAGACTTCTAGGCTCGGGCTGGAGCACATCCTCTAGGACCCTGCGGGGTGGGCGGGTCCTAAAAGCCTATGCAGCAATGAAACAGCCCTGCAGCCCGACCCCATGAGCCTTGGTCGACTGGTATGTGCCAGCCGCAGATGTCTAGTTGCTGTGTAAACATACCCCAAGTGGCTTGTCTGATGTCACACGGGACTTAAACCCAGGTCTTCCAGATCCTGGGCTGGTGTGCTGCCCTAACCACTGGACCATTTTCCTCCCTTTCTACCTAGCTTCATCCTTTTAACAAGCAAAAGGCCTGCATCAGTGCTGAGGTGACTCTATGCAAAGCAGCAAATGTCCATGCTCAGCCATAGCTCCGATGTTACCTTGGGTGTGAGAAGCTGTCTTAGTGGGAGAGAGAAAATACCGGACAAAGGTTACCCCCACTATAAAATCTATAAACCAGAACAGGGTCAGCCTGAGCGTTTTTGCGGGGTTTTTTTTTGGACAGGTCAGTAAAACGTTGTCACCACGCCCCCGTATTACTGACTCTTGCCCCACCCTCCTAAAAATTAATTGATTCATCCTCCATGCTTTTATAACAAAATTCGGTAATCAAGTGTCCCTGAAAACTGGAGAAGTTCCTATTGTCAGCGCTTGCCCCTGTCGGTTTTACAGAAGTGTTTTTTGTCCTGGTTTTTGCAAGCCCCAGGAGGCTGGTCACATGAAGACTCTGCGTTGGGTCACGAGCTGAGTGGGAGGGGAGGTTAACATGTGTGTATTTCAAGGACTGTCATGTAATAGGAACACAGGATATAGGGTTGGAAGGTTCTTCCTGGATCACTGAGTCCAATCCCCTGTGATCGCAGGCAACCACATCAAATAACCCCATGATGTTGCCCCCCCAACCTCCATACAACCTCCCAGGCAGCATCCCTATTGAGCCCACCCTTTCCCACATGCAGTCAAATCCATATTTCATCTGAAATGCTGAGTACTGTTACAAATGGTGAGCATGTAGGCTGTTCAGCTACATATATAGCTGGCTGCTGACCCACATGCTCAGGGTTTAGCTGATCGCCATATTTGGGGTCGGGAAGGAATTTTCCTCCGGGGCGGATTGGCAGGGGCCACGGAGGTTTTTCGCCTTCCTCTGAAGCGTGGGGCATGGGTCGCTTGCTGGTGGATTCCCTGCAGCTTGAGGTCTTCAAATCTCACTTTTGAGGATTTCAATAACTCAGTCACGGGTTCGGGATTGTTATAAATGTGTATGGGTAGGGTTTTGTGGCCTGCCTTGTGCGGGAGGTCAGACTAGATGATCATATTGGTCCCTTCTGACCTATGAGTCTATGAGTCTATGAGTCTATAGGGATCCTAGGTCTGTACTTCTTCTCACCTGTCCTGAGCCACAGGTGAGAAAAGGATTGTGGCAGGTTATGCAGGAGGATGACTAAGGGAGCAAGTGGAGAGATGCAAAAGACTGAGAGTCAATGTATGGAGAGAATTAATGGGGGTGGCAGAGGGAGATAGATATACAAAGGAAGGGAAGAGTATTTAGCTAGGAAGGCGAATGCAAGCTATTGAGTCCACTGTGGACACCTCTATGCAAAGCTTAATGAGTTTATATAGTGCTCAAATAGTAAGATTATGGGTTCCCTTAGAAATACCATTGAAAAATAGAGAAATATGTATTCTGTAAGAAATAATCATTGGAAGGTGACCCAATATGGACCAGGCATTTTGAGCTATTTCTTGCTCTCATTTTTTGCTGTTTTCCTCATCAGTAGAAACGTGACAGTGTGAGTTTGAGGAGAAATATATTGTTCAGAAACATTTGGGCCTTTATGTCGACCTTTATTCCAACAATTCAGAAAATGTGTAGGGGCTTTCCTGTTCTTGATTCTGCTTCACGACCCTGACCTCATTCGTTGGTGTGAAATGCTTTGATCTAGTCTGTTCCTAATTACCCTAGTCCCTCCTCAGAGTTTTTCCAGATCTGGCTGGTGAAGAGCACGAAAAATAATCAGATCCTTAAATAATGCAAGTGCCATGTGCCGTTTCAGCCATACATCTTCTTTTAGCTGATAGGAGACCTGTCAATACAGCCCCAGGCAACACCATGTGAATTCACTCTTATTCAGCCATGGAGCTAAGTTTGCTGGCATGGATGCTTGGCCTTAATCATTTGCAAAAAGCCCATTGAGTCACAGAACTGTGCCATGCCCAGGATTCTGTGATCTTCTGTGTGAGTGAAGCATCTCTCTGCTCATGCTTGATTTGTTTAAATGCAGATGGCAGGCAACTGAAATGTGAGCTGCCAAAAGGGCAAATGAAGGCGAGAGAGAGAGAGAGAGAGAGAGAGAGAGAGAGCGTACATTCTTTGTCAAACTGTTAAATACGTCTAATGCAGCAGAGTAGCAAGTCAGTAATGTGGAAACGCAGGCTCGTGGCGAATGACTGTCTTCCATTAATGGGTTGAAATGGAGCCTGCATGGAAATACACTATTCATTAAGCATCAGAAAGCATAGGAAGGGGGACAATATATACCCATCAATGATGTGAGCAATAGAATGTGCCAAGTCAAATCTATCAGCCTGAACCATATGGCTTAACACTGCACTGAACATGGGCAGCATTTGGTTCTGCCAAATTACTGCTTGAGCAACCCAACTACAAGAGGTCAAATATCTTCTACTGCCTGTTGGTTTCAGTGGAAGCTGAACCCTTTTCTGAAGGCACTCCACACCATGCAGCATAGGACTCAAATCATCCAAAGAGTGCTGCTGCTTGCTGAAATGGAAAACAACCTACACACACAAAGCCCCTTTATTTCCCTTGCAGCATATGTAAGGGACAGATATGATGTGTCTCTTTTTAAAAACTTTATCACTGACCTACAGATACCCTAGGTTAATGGTAGAGACCACAAATTATTGGCTTGTGTTTGTCCTACATTAAGTGAGTTTCCTCAGTCTGGCTCTTTGATATGTCCACAAATGCTACAGACACAACTAGCAGTGATCACCACGTTTGCCTTACAGTCTTGCCTGACGGGACATCTATGCTGCAACTGGAGGTGTCAGATTCTAGGTATGTACTCAGGCAGCTAGCCTGTCCCACTGCAGCACCGCACTGCTATTTTGAGCATGCTAGCTCAATCACAGCTTGAAAGTATACACCTACTTGAGCTGGGAGTTACACCTCCATCCTGCCCCAGCATGCACTAGGTTCAGTTTTAAAACTGGATAGATCCTAAGGAGACACTCTTCTTTGGCTGTTCCAAAGTCCTAGCTAGCAAACCGCTGGGTTGTCCTAAGACATCACTCCCACGCTCAAAACATGGTTTTAAAAAACGCAGGGAAATTCTTGAGAGATGCATATGACTCAGGGACATGTTGTTTCGTATTGTTGAAGTAAATTAGCTTTAATATTCGATAGAAACAGTGTGTAAAGGTTGCACAAGCACTCAGCAGTTAGGACATAAGCCTTCATGCTCAGACTGACCTTTGACCCCTTGTGTGTACACCTTAGCACACACTTTGCAGCTACATGGTCACATGCTGTCTCTTAGGTACTGCAGAATGTGCTTGGCTCCCCACCTTCTAATAGGCTAGCCTTTAGCGTGCACAGCTGTCTAATTTCAGGCTTTTGGAAGATCAGGCCATGATGTGGGGCCACAGGCACCACAACCTTTAAAGTCGGGGTGAGCTTACAGAGTCTCCGGAGGATGCAGTGTCCTCCTGTTATCTGACTCAAAGGAGGAGCTCAGCTAAAGTCCTTGCATTTTTTAAAAAAAACAACTCAAACTGCTATTTTTGATGTAATTTTTTTTTCAAGTGGAAGACAAACTCGGACACAACAGCGTTTGGTAGTAATGTGATTGTAAGTTGGCAGCGGTTTGGACTATTAATGGAAAATACTTATTTTTAATAGGCATGTGGGTGTCAGCTGAAAGGATAATCTCAGCCTTTTTCATTTCCTATTGCTGGCAGGTTTGTATAGTAGCTACCCCAGGGGAAAACACAATGCACGGATCCCAGTACGCAGTAAGTAATAGACTACTTGCGTGGCTGGGTCATTAACTTCCTTCCCTCCATTTCTTGAGCTTAAGTCCTACTGTTGTGCATTGTTTGCCAATTATACAAGCTTTGGGATCATTAGGGATCCTGAAGTCCATGTACTTTTCCAGATGGAAGTCTGTTGTACTAAGGCTGCTCTGTTTCTCTCTTGGTTAATTAAGTACCTTGCTTTTCATTTGCCTGTTGGTTGTAATTTTTCTCCCATTTCCTTCCCTCTCTTTTGAAAGCAAAAGGTTCTGTTATTCCTGGTTTGCATCAGGTCCATCACCAGACTCTCTCCCTGTTATTTGTGGGAGAGAAACAGCAGCAGAAAGTGACACACACCGTTGCCCAGCTGGGTCAAAGCTAGCATGCAGAGGATCACAGGTGAGATCCTTCTTTGTTGCATCACTGTGTGTCCACCCAGAGCCTGAACAGAAATGGTGAAGGTCTGTGTGCGAGACAAGTCAGGAGAATCCTGCTCAAGGAATAATTCATGGCAGGAAGAGGGTGTTCTACTGTTGTTTGAGCAGGGGACCTAGGAGTCAAGATTCCTAGACTGCTGCTGGTTAATGGGCTCACTTACTGTGTGACCTTACCCTTGACCACTCTCTGCCTCAGTTTACCTCTCTGTAAAACAGTATAATCCTATTTAACAGGTGTGTTGTGAAGCTAATTGCTGATAAAGGTTTTTGGGGCTCTGAAAAGTTCAAAGTTATTACACTTAGAATTTGGGATGATTTACAGTACCTGAAATCAGAATCAATCCTGCTCGTGAAGGTTCCCTTTCCTTTTCTCTACGAGGGCTGTTCCTTTAGCTTAGGCAGAGCAGGCATTCTAATGCCAAAGTGAGCACTGATCCCGTGCAGTTGCTGTTCTGAAGAAGAGGGGGCTGGATGGGTCAGTGTCTGCAAGGAAACCATTTCTTCCTTCCTTTCTGTATGCCAATAATTGCCAAGCGTCTCAGAATTTCAAGGGAGAGCTCAGGTTAGTTATTTAAGCTGAAGGATACGGATAGTATTATTTTCTTGTGGTTGAATTTGTGACTCCTTGGCTACGTCCGTGCTGACGGCAGCAAATTCGCTGCCATCAGATCGATTTCTCTGGATCGAATGAGCAGCCTGCGAAGACCGCTCAGTCGGTCCAGAAAACGACCTAGGAAAACCACATCTGAAACTGGCGTAGCGCTGCGTCAAGGGGAACAGTGTTCCCCTTGGTGCAGCGCAGTGTGGATGGTGTGCAGAACAGAACCAACGAAATCAACGTGAGTTATGCAAGTTTTTTACGTTGCTTGTGTATCTCCCATCAACTGCCGCCGAATCTTGGAGGTAAGTATAGACCAGGCCCTTGTATGTCAGGGTGAGTTGGTTTGCTTTCTATTTCCAAAGATACCCCTTGATTGTGTAAAAGAATTTTTCTCACAGGGTACTCTCACCACTGGAGTGTCTCCTCATGTCTTTGTCAGAGGAATTAGCTTTCATCCACTCTGGCAATCCTTGCTGTCTTTCGCTTGCCCCACAGCCTCTCTCTTCACAACTTGGGGTGCTCTTTCTTTTCATGACTCAGCCCTCTGGCTAGGCCACTAGATAGTCCCTCCTTGCGGGGTATCAAAGTCCCTCTGGACCAGCTGTCCAAGTGGCATCTCCCACATCCTGTACCACTTCCCAGTGGTTGGGAGGGGAAGCCAGGCCTACCCACTACTTCAGGTTCCAACTCAGAGACCCTACAATCAGCAACCAAGGCCTGCAAAAATTCTAACCTCAGTGGTCTTTTCCCACATTGTTTCCTACTTTTCCTCTCACTGGCTTTCTTCTCCACCCTTATGGGGTAGACCCTTCCCTCAGGGACAGAGTCCTAGCCCCCCCCAAGTCTAGAGAGTGACTGCCAGCTTCCACACTGCAGCCCTTTTCTGCTGCAAACTTCCAGGCTTTATAACTTAGCCCGCTTCTCCCCAAATTGGGCTTTATCAGTCATTAGTCATTTTCAATCAAGCCAGACTCTCCACGGGGCGCAGCCTATAAGGTTAATTGGCCCTAGCAATACCATCTTAACCCCTTCAGGGCTGGCATGGGGTGAATGTGGGTCACAATGTTGCTTTAAAAAAAAGGAAGCTTTTGCACATTCTGAACCCTCTGAGATAGACTGAGAAGTCTGCATACCAAACTCCAATTTTATGATTACAAATTTATGCTGCTCTGTACTGCTGATGCTGACTGACAGTCTGGACCTGTTTAATCATGCATCAAAGAGTGAAGCCTCCTTAGGTCAGGGAAGGAAGTTTGCTGCACATGCCTAATTTAGAGGTCATTTCAGAGTTTCAATTATCTGTTAAAATTGTGTCCCTGAAACACGAATGGAAACGATACATTCAGTCCCTGAATTTTAGCTTATTCTAATCCCTGTTCACCACAGCTTTCATGGGAACTTGATCTACCTCTCTGTGGTCTCTGGGGAGGAAGATACTTGTGCTGTCACTTTCTTTCTATAGACAACTGGGCCAAAGCATAGATTCTGCCTTATTTCCCCCATATTGTTCTATGTCAACCTTCCAAAATGATCGTAAAAATATACTATTTGATGTATAAAACCTATTAACCGCAGAAAGGAAAACTGATTTTACAGCTGCGACATTGGTCTGGGACTTGGAAGATTTGGGTTCAGTTCATGGCTCTGCCACAGGGTTCCTGTGTGACTAACGGCAAGTCATTTACTCTCTGTCTGCCCACCTGTAAAATGAGGACAAAAATACTTTCTTTGTCTTGTCTATTTAGATCAGCATTTCTATAGGGGTCGGGACTGTCTCTGGCATGTCCAATGGGATCCCGATCTTACTTAGGGACATGTCACTGTCATACTATAAATAACAGTACTTCACCAGTCCTTTATCATGATGATCAGTTGAAAAAGCTAAAGAGATCATTTTTACTTGCTGGAGGGTAAAATAAAAGTGTATTGAGGAACAAACAAGTCATACTTAAGGCTGCACTATGTCTATATTCTTCCATTATCTTTCTACAAGTTAGAAAGACTTTTGCAGTATATTTTGGGATACATTAGCTTTCACCTTGTAAGAAGTCTGTTGATAATATTTTTACTTTCGGATACCTTTTCAGTATCCCTTTCTGCCTGGACTGTAAAGATTAAACTTCTTCTGTTGCTTTAAATGAAACATAACGTCCAAAGAGGGGTCAGATATATAGACGGGGTGCAGGATAGGATGTAATGCTCTAACTAAATTGCACCCACAGTCCAAAGATTGCCCACAATCCTGAGTAGCCAAATATTTCTGCTGGGAAATGCTGACACTTACATTATCACCATTAGGGTTCAGAGTTAACACAGTTCACGCCTCTCTGAACTGTTGTTTCAGTGGCTGAGTTGAGAAGACGTTGTCACATTAGTTTGTGTATGGGAAGGTAATTTCATAACTATAAAGATGATGAACTTAATTTTCATTTTAATGAAAGCTTCAAATCTGCAGAATATCTGATTTGCTCAATGTGACCCTCACGGCTGATGGGGTGCCTGTTTGTACTTCCAGTTTAATAATTCCTCCCTGATGATAGGACAGCATGACAGGCTAGCATCATGGCTCCCTGGCTGAAACTTGAGAAATTATCTTCTCATTCTTAAATTACTTCTCTCTGAAGTTAAAATTGAAAGTAACTTCTGCATGAAAGGAAGGAGGGGAGCCGTTCTTAAGATTCAGTCATTGAGCAAAGATGAAATAAAGGTGTTGATTGGCACTGACCCAAAGTCCATGTTAGCCAGTGGAAAGGCTCCCATTGACTTCAGCAGGCCTTGAATGAAGCTTTCTGTGATAGTTTGCCAGGTGATAACTAAGTAATGGAAAATAACAACTGCCCAGTGTTAAAGCCTATATATAGGGCTGGTTGGGAAGGAGAATTTTTGCCTTGTGGAAAATTTTGACATTTCAAAATGAATTTGTTTCCAAAATGGAAATATCCAAAATGTCATGGACTGAAAAACTCCAAAAAAAATTCTGACTCTGAAGTGTCGAGAACAAAAAAATGTTGCCACTTCTAATCAAAATGAAATGAATGAACTTTTTGAAATGGTATTTTTCATTTTGATTTTCTCAATTGGGGAAAACCAACAAGTGAAATTGAAATGAACATTTCCCCTCAGAGAATGGTGATTTTGACAAAAACCACAGTTTATGACAGGAAAATTTTGTCCACAAAAATTTCTACCCATGTCAAATAAAAGCAAAGGTGACATTTCATAGGTGAAGAAGTGATTAAAGAAGGAGCGACAGCAGACTACTCTCAGGACTTCTGACAGTCTCTTCTGGCCTTAAACTCTATTTAGCTATGCAATGGTGTTGGCAGACAGATGACAAACACCACCGGGTTCTCAGTTCTTGACCGCCATCCCCACCCCAGTTAGCTGCCCTTGCTTCATATCCAGCCTTATGCACAAACAATGCAAGTGACTGCCTGAGACTTTGTACAGCTGCTGCAACTCCTAAGCCCAGCTATTATCTCTGTCTCACAGGCAGTCTGCTGTAAGAAAAAAGTAACGTGTGGAGGGATCCTTCTCGCAGATAGCAACTAGCTGCTTGATCCCACCCTTTTTGCAGCTGGAGCAGAGGGAAGAGGTGTCTTGCTGTCTGGTTACCTGTCCTCTCCCCACTGCAAACCCTTGCTTAGGTAATTTGGGGGCCATAGATTGTAAGGTTGACCTTTATCCTGATGAGTCTATTTTATCTGATATGTATGCAATGTT
Organism: Mesoclemmys tuberculata; assembly: GCA_007922155.1. Taxonomy (NCBI): domain Eukaryota; kingdom Metazoa; phylum Chordata; order Testudines; family Chelidae; genus Mesoclemmys; species Mesoclemmys tuberculata. The sequence goes on from ML675742.1 coordinate 3,237,022, forward strand.
GATGAGAGATAAGGGAGTTGACACACACTGGCTGTGACAATAGACTGCCTTCCCATGCCCAAACACATCAGACAGAGGAGTCTTAGCTCCACAGCCCTTGTACTGCCCACGTTGATTTTGAAAACTAATTAGGAACCCTTCTCAAATACTGTTGAAGACTTGCTGTTTGCAGACATAACAATACCGTACATTCATGAGGGATTGTGCTTTTGGGGTTTGTTGACACTTTGACGTGGGGGTGTGATTTCCAGATTGAGTAGACATACCCCCACTAGCACTGACTAAGCTAGTATGCTAAAAAATAGAGTGTAGCCATGGCCGGTGGGGCTAGCTGCTCTGAGTACAATCCTGTCTGAGATGCTATGATGAGGTGGCTAGCACTTCCCATGCTAGTTGGATCAGAACTAGCATGGGTATGTCTCCTCTAGCTGGGAACTACGCCTCCAGCTAGACATACCTTCAGACAGCATGGGACATCATGCCATAGGGCTAACTCATTCATCCATGAAGCTGATATCCACCTGTCTTCCTGTCTTGTCTGTCTGTCTAGCTGAATTGTTACTTTTAGTGTTACTTTTACATATCATGAGGAGTAAATATCTAAACATCTTAAACATATTTTCCCATTTGTTTTCAATTCTCTTGTAACTTCTTCGGCCACAGACCGGAGACCTGATTCTCCATTGCCTTTATGCTTGTATAAAGTAGGTGTAAAATGGTGATCAGAGTGGTAGCTCTGATTTTGCTCATGTGTAAATAAATACCAAGGTGTAAGGCATTGGAGAATTGGGCTCCAGTTGTTGGAACAGAGAGTGGATTCAGGTGTGTGAGTTCTGGTTAACTGAAGTTGCAGTGTACTTTACATTAGCCTTACCAAGAAATCGAGACACCAATCCAGATTTGTTTTGTTTCTAGTTAAAGAGAAACATCTAGACTACAAATGTTGCTTAGAGTTAATTTAATAAATACGCCTCTATTAATTATAAAACAACCACTTTTAGAACTTGATAATTATCCAAACATCTGGAAAGGGGAATGTTTTTTTTAGTAGGAAAACACACGTCAAAGTGTGAAAATCTTCAGTGAGGATTCCAATATCCACCGTATCTCGACCTTGGGGCCCCACCCAGCTCTGTCAATGCCCCTTAAATGTGTCCTACAACAGCTTTTGCTGTATCAGCACTGGGGCGTCACTCAGCTCTGTCGATGTATAGCAGCTCTGAACTTCATCACCCCATGCTAATCCAGTCTTGTGCCCCTGTTCTTTACTCCCTTCCTCTTCAAGGTTGAGAAAATCAATCCTGACCCATTGTTGTGGAATCTAGAGACGTTTTCCAAGTGGTGGCAGCTTTGGATGCCAAATTTGCATCCACCTAGGGCCAACCAAGTAGGTGGAGTGATGGAGTTGGAGCTGTTACCTGCCACCAGCACTGCTGGGTTTGTTTATCCCCCTAGGCTATTATATATTATTGGACTCATCTTTGATTTAGATTAGCTCTACTTATTTTATTGTGGGATCTGTACCCAGATCCATTATATTAGAAAAGGGGAGGAAAAAGGGGTGGAGCACTATAGGGGGGAGGGAGGAAATTCTGCATCACGCCCTCACATCCAACCTTGGGGTCATTTTCCTTTTTCTCTTCCCCACTACTCCCAAGACCTCTCCTGCACATTTCACATGCAAGCTGGGAACTCCATATGAATCTAGAGGCAAATTCAAAGCCTCTCTGTTTAAAGCATTGAGGGGGAGAGGAGAGGGGAGAAAGACCTGGCCAGTCATCTGGCTTTGAACACTTTTCCTGGCTTGCCTTGGGACATCACCCTGAAGAATAGTTAGTACTGAAATGCTTTGAGAAGGGGAGAGAGGGGGGGGGTACTCCTTAAAGAGTTTCTCTTGCCTAAGGGGCCCCTGAAGGCTTTCAGCTACACTTCTAGCCGTGTGGAGACTGCAAGTATGCTACACTCGGTGCCTCATAGGGCTGGGCCCTTGAGCACTCACAGCTGAACTAGCTTGCTGTTTGCTTACGTGCTACTTCTGCCTGTTGGGATCCAGTCCTTGAGCTATCACAGTTTCTGGCCACATGTGGTTTGGGGCAGAATTGCAGGGGATTGTTTCCGTGGGGGGGGATTGCAGACAAGAAAATGAGGGTGGAAAGCTTGGAAGTGCAGAGGAGAGAGAGAGAGAAAGATACTATTTGTATAGTGCATTCAGAAAGGTGTGGGGATGGCTCCCTTCACATTTCTCCTCCAGTGTGTCCTTCATGGTGCCTCGCTCCCCTGGGAGGGCCAGCCAGGAAATATTCCACTGAAAATGTGTGGCAGGTAGGGTTTGCCAGGACAGATCAGCTCTGCTCTCCAGCAGCTCCTGGGTCCAGCTCTGTCCCCTGTCAGGTGCATCAGAGGAAGGTGAAATCCCCTGCCATAAAACACCCGGTCAGTTGTGGAATGGTGTCTGTGGGGCAGGGAATTCCCTTCCAGGCACTGGTAGCAAAGAGTCTTGAAGCATGAGACTTAACTGACCTGAATTTAGCATGACATTTATGATCCCCCAGTTTCTCCCTCACTCTCCAGTTAAAGATTATGGGGCTTGAAACAGTGTCACAGCCAATCTCTCCTTTTTCTCCCTTGCTGCTCCTCCCCCCATGCAGGACCACACTGGGTGGAAGAGAGATACTCCCTCCAACTATTCCACCCCTCCCCTGCCATGGCAAAGTCAAAGGGATAGTAGATAATGCTATCCATTCCTTGGGCTCAAAGAGCAGCTGTTTTCTCCTCCTACTGATTAGCTGGGAGATGCCCTGACTGCTGCTTGGGCTGCACAGCTGCGAGGGGAGGCTAGGAAGAGAAGCTGATGAGCCATACAGCTGCTGCATTGAGAGACGCTGCCCACTGAGCAGTGACTGGGCCACGATCCTCAGATGAGGCCAGATCCAAGACTAAATTCTAGTCATTAGCAGCCTTCGTCTCTCAGATCCCCACTCAGCAAAGCACTTATGCACACGCTTAACTTTAAACAGGTGAGCAGCCCCATTGAAGTCCCCATTCCTTGCTGAGCCTCATCAACAGAGTTGTATGCTAAACTGCAACCACAGGGCCAGCTACACCCGGACAAATCTATAGCAGGATTACAGAGGCATCCCTGAGGACAGAACTGGAAACCAATGGGGTTGCAGAATAATGAGGGCAGAATTTGGCCTACAGAACCTGTATTATTGGTAATGATACATCAGATTGGGAGGGAGAGGAGGGACAAACAGTCTCCCCCTATCCCTTGCATACAAGTTGACAGGACTGTCAGATCCCATGTTGAACTTTGTTTACATTTAAATCCTGGAGCTGTGAGTGGAGTTTGACAGACACACACACACACACGGAGGAGGGTCACTAACTTAAAAATTCTTGTACAGCAGCACAAAAAGACCTCACTAATCATGCCAGGAATATTTGAAGCACCTTAGTTTGTTTGTTTTTTAAATAAACTGGTGATTGTTTCAATACGTTTTCCTGCCTCTCTTCACAAGAGAGCCTCAGTATTTGCAATTGCTCCGGAATAACATTTTTCACGATTATACTAAGAGGCAGGCTTAGGGTCAGCAGAGGGAAGCTGCTTTAATGAATCCAAAGGTTGTCAGCCTGCCTAGCTTTTGTACTAGCACCAATAGGCAGTTGCCAACAGAATGATCCCCTTCGGAGATTTCAAGTCATGGGCTGTTTGTGGGATTAGGACACAGAGGGGAGAGAGTTACAACTCCATTTTTGACATGAGTTCATAGCATTTATGTTGCAATCCACTAGAAGATTTCTTCCCTCTCTGGCACTGCCACCAGATTTTTACGGTCCAGACTATGGTCCTGATCCTGCACTCTGAAAGTTAATGGGAAGTTTGTCACTGACTTCATTAGGAACAGGTCCAAAGAGTACACTGGCATGGGGACTTTGTCAAATGGGACTACTTGTGAGAGGATGAATTTCAGGACCAGCTCCCTAGAGGATATTTCTTTTCTTTCCCTACTTGTGCTAGATAGACCCTGGATTTTGTGAGCAGTGAATTCACTCTCAAAACTAGAACTTGATCCTGCTCTGATTGTAATCAGTGGGAATTTTGGTACTGGTTCTGTAAGAGCACGATTGGTCCCTTAGGGGAGAAATGGTGATTTGCAGTTGTGTATGGATTTAAGGTTTATTTTAAAAAAAGATGTCTTTTCTAACATTAGGGCATAATGCATGGCATTGAAGCAGGGGTCTGTGAGGTAGAACTACTGACATTTATGACCAACTCTGCTCCAGATTTCTTGTCTGGCAAGTTAATTGCATTTTTTGTGCCTCAGTTTCCACTTGTATCAAAGAGGGGATAAAATACTCATACACCCATGTGAATGCTGGAAGGCATAATTTAACTGATAACTATAAAGATGTGATGTTCCATGTATTGTAAGTGCAGAGTATTAGCAATAATATGAAATTATTTAGTGTTTATTTGTTAAAGAAGGTCATCTGGTGTCTGAGAGGGGAGGAGGGAAGAGGAAGTATAGAAAGAAGTGAAGAGGCATGTGAGAAAAGAAAAGTGAAGAAAAAGGAGGCAGATGGTTGAAAGATCAGAGAAAGAAACTAGAACCAACCCACAGCCATGACTGTTTATGGAGATACCATCAAACTGGAAAGCATCAAGCTAACATTGGGCCTCCTGTTTAATTTGATGAACAAAACTGTTTAATAATTATCAAGTAAAATAATGAGCTTTTCCCCCCTTCCTTGTACTGTTCAGTAGATAAACCAGAATAATTAAAATAAAGTAATATGGAATTTCTCATGTTCTGAGGGAATTACTTTGATTTTGGGAGTGGGGTGATTGAAATGTAGTGTTCAAAAGGGATTGCTCATCCTTGCAGTGCATCAAAAGATCTAGTTCAGCACATAACAGAGCATTGCTGAAGAAAGGTAAAGAAATGCATGCCTTCCTTAAGTAACAAAAAATTTGTGATGCAAGTTTAGGGGAGACAGGGTGATTCAAGTCTGAGACTGACATTTTGTCTTTGATTCACCCCTCTCATGCCTAGGTAATTGCAGTATACCTGGTTTGTATCAGAGCTCAGCTGAACTTTCACCAAATCAGTATTATTCTGCAATATATGCATGGTGTCAGGTTTTGCTACAATTCAGGCCTGGTGCATTAAAACTTCTGCTAAGGTTTGTGCATCTGCTGGTGAATTTGTGCTAAGCTTTGACCTAACATGGCTTGAGTTTCATATGGTTTTGGGTTGAAATCATGCAAAAAGTCTGGTTATATGTGCTTTTGACTAGAGATGAGCCTAAACAAAAGTCCTTGATCCGAACACTCCCAGACTTGGAGCTTTGACATCCAGATGGTTAGAATTTTTACATGGAAAGAGTTGGCTTTTCTCTTCCCTCCCCACCTTTACATAAATTAAAAACTTGCTAATGGCATTTTGCTTAAACTTCCACAACAAAAAAGACCAACCATTGGACATTTCATCTGAAAGGTGAATTTGTTGGGAAAGTTGTAAGTGAAACTTGAATCACCTAGCTCTCCTCAATGTGCAGCACAAAATTCACATTACCTAAGAAAATTGAGTGAAATAGGGGAGAACAGGGAACGCAATGTGATTGAACATGCTTTGCAACCTTAGCTGTGGGGTTCCCCCCCAAAGGAAAGCTAAGATGTAATACATTACCCTTTCTGCTCCTGCAAAATTAGAGCTAGCCCTGACATACCGAGGAGCTGCAAACACACATGAACACAGATAGTGCCACTGAGTTTGAGAGGATTACTCACGTGTATCAGGGATTTTTTTAATAAAAAGGAGTATAAAAAAATATACACGTGAGTTAAACCACATCTTCTACGTAGGCCTGAGCCAAAGCCCATTGAAGTCCTACTGATTTTTACAGGCTTTAGGACCAGTCCCATACTGTTTGCATTGAGAGTCATACGTCTCCTTTTTCAAACCAGGGTGAATGGCAATAGTTCAAGCCACTCTTTTTACACCATTGCAGTCTGTCTGTCTGCTCTGGGGGTTTAATTGCCATGAAATTTTGCATGTTCATAGATCCTATGAACAGACTTTGAGTGAACTCTGTGGTTGGGATTTTCAAACTTCTCTGAAATTAAGTGGGAGTAGTGCACCTAAATGTCTTAGGTTCCTTTGAAAATCCCTCCCTGACGCGTTGTATTAATTTTGTTCGTTACATTTTGTACGTGCAACTTTCACTGTTTCTGCTGCATTCAGGGAGCAATAGGGAAAATAATTTTCCACAATTTTATTTTCAGGCTGAGGCCTGAGTTTGTTAAAACTCTTTTTCAAAGAAAGAATTTCAGTCACCTCTGTATTCTACGTTGCAGTTTCACATAACTTTCCTGCTGAGGATTTCTTCTGAGAACTGGGGCCCCATCCTGAAAGATGCTAAGTGCTCTCAATTCCTACTGGTTGAAATACAGGTGGCAGCTGCTCATCACTTCACCAGATCAGGCTCAGAATGATCTGACATGGTGGGAAGCAGAGACACTGGGCAGAAAAGACTTTAACTCTTTTGGTTTTCTTTTGTTATTACCTTGGGCAGAGTTTGGCAGTGTCTGTTATTGCTTTAGTGTAGACCTGTATTTCATTACAATTTTTGAAAAATGAATAGCTTTTTGTTTCATTGAAACATTTCCGTGACATCTTTAGTTTCCCAGTGAAATCAGTTTCAGTGGATGAAAAACTCACTTTCTCTCATTTTGTAAACTTTTTCATTCCTGTTGGAAAAAAGGTTGAGGTGGAAGTGTTTGAATGTTCCTCCCACTAAAATGAAATACCGGTGTTTAATTATTTGAATTTTTTCATTTCAAACTTTGTCATCCAAAAATGAAAAAATGTTGGCCACATTGAATTTTTTTTCTTTGCAAATTTTTTTGTTTTGGTCAACAAAGGCATTTTCTGGTGAGGGAAAAATGTTTAGTTAGTTCAACCAGCATTACTTGATATATTGATACATCCTGTACTGGGGATGTATAAAAGGAAACACACTGCCCTTGCATTGAGGACCATTTTGCTTGACTAACAAGTCTTTTCCATATCTATCATATATGATTTCAATGGTGCCGTAGACAACTTGCTGACAGTAGGACCTCCTTTTGAGAGACCACAGATGGATTTAGCTGAGGACATTGGTTTACCACCTTCATTTCTTTTCCACTAATCTTACAGCATATTTGAGCAAAACTAGTTCATGACCAGTTTTTACATGATGGGAGAACATGAAAAACAAATGCTAGGAACTTTGGACACTTTAGGCTACATTAGTTGTTTTCTGGGGGCATTGAAGGACAGAAGGATTCATAGACTCTGCAGAATTAAATGCAATCTTTTAAATTATCTAAGGCACATGCACTTCAGTCCTGATCTGCAACACTCTATTCCTGGTCTAGTCCTAGTCCTCACTAGGAGTCTGATAAATACCCATTGAAGTCAATGAGAGTACTGATACTTTCATTATATCTTATGGCAGTGAGTACCACAGATTAAGAAAATGTATTTAAAAGGAAAAAAAGAGAATTTTCATATCAGTTTTAAATTTGTCTTTCATTTTCCTTAGCTGTTCCTTTGCTCTTATGTTATACTGAAAGGCAAATAGGAGAGACAGATTTACCTTCTCTAAACCATTCATTGTTTTCTATACATCTAAGACATCTCCTGTTCTCTTCTTCAGAACTAGACAGTCCCAATTTTTTGCTGCCTCTCTTCATGTTGCCTTTACCCATCTCTGGACTCTACCAAATCTGCTATTTCTTTTTTGGAGTTAGGGTGACCAGAAGTAAACATAGTCTTGCAGGTTTTCATTGAGTTGTCTACAGAGACGTTCTGGTCTTTTTCCAGAAGGCTTACAAGCTAATTTAGAATCCAGGACTGCATAACATTAGTTCAGGTTACTCCTTCCGAAGTGCAATACCTCGCATTTGTCAACATTGTATTTTATCTGCCATCATGCTTCTTGTTCAAGTGCCATTAATCTGGCTAGGTCCCTCTGGAGTTCTTTACAGTCTTCTGTAAATATTTTGCATCACCTGCAGATTTTGCCCCTTCACTCTTCACCCTCATTTCCAGTTTAAATATATTAAATGACACTGGGCTCAGTTTGCTTCCTTGGGGAACCCTACTGTTCACCTTCTACCATCTTGAAAACTGCCCATGCATTCCTTTTGTCTTCTTAAGGGTTTGACCCAAAAGATCTAAATGGTGGTGATGCCTTTAATTTATAATTCCACCCTCTCATCCCTTGGTTGAATGACCATACACTTTTAAATTAGACCCGATATACACACTTTTCAAAGCTGTGTTTAAATGTGGCTGGGTCAAATTCACTTGCCAAGTAAGCCATATTTTAGCACAGCTCTATCAAGGCCTGAACCAAAACCCCTCTGAGCCGGGTTACATGACATGGTGATAGAAATGCCTGAGCTCTGTCTACCCCATGGCTTCTACCATTGGTACCTTCCGTGAACCTGCACCAGAAGTAAATTACAGGTCCCATTTTTACAAGTGTGGATTAGGCCTAAAAGACCATGGCCCCACCTATATTGAAAAACTGTGGTCTAATGTGATTTGCCTTACCAGTGTGAAGGGTCCCAGATCACTCTCTGGATCTCAACAATCCCAGATTTTGGGGAACTGGAACTTCCTCAGAGCTGGCTCTTAGTTTTGTCATGGCCTGGACCTGAAATCCTCTGAATACAGTTTAGTGATAGTGGAACACAAAACGCCTTATCCGTGTCGACTGTATGGCTTCTACCTGCAGAGCTGCACTGATGGTGAGCTGGGGTTTTGCAGCATGCATGGTCCCGCCTTGTTTTTCAAGTGTTAAGCCTCTTTATGGTTTGCCTCTGCCTAATTCTTTCCCGAAATCCTGCAAGAAGCACAGCTTGCTGTATCCATTGATAGCAGCTGAAGTATCGGAGCCAAAGAAATAAAATGAATACTTAGATTTGTCATTTTAAGTGCGCACACCCTACTCTCGTTTTTCTTCAGAGCAGTGCGACCTAGCGCACAGACCACTGGTCTAGGGCTCAGGAGACACATTCCCCTCCTCCCCCCAGCTCTGCCACTGTCCTGCTGGGTGACTTTGGACAAGTCACTTGATTGCTCCGTGCCTCAGTTTCACCATTTTAAAAACATATTCACCTTATGTAAAACGCTTTGCGATCTACTGATGAAACATGCTATATAAGAACTAGGTATTATTGTATGTTGTGACTGGCTACCTTTGTGCTAAAAATCTGTCCAAAAGAGCCATAAAATTAACTGGAGTAAAAGCTCTCATTTCAATTAGATTTGGGAGAAAATGAAAGTGGGAGGCTGGTAGTAAAAACCCTCAGGCATGCTGAGAGCAACTGCTACTCAAGCTTCACCAGTGTGGCACAGTGCATTCCAATCCTGCCTGCACTACACCCTGTTCCTCCAGTCACCTGGCTTCTCTAGGACAGGGACTGTGTGCTGCGCAGTGCCAAATTGCAGTATCTTTGGTATGTGGACAAGTGAGGATTAGGAGGAAACACTTTTCTTGTGGTGTAAACCAATGGCTCTCAACCAGGAGTAGGCAGAGTCTTCCAGGGGATACATCAACTCATCTAGATATTTGCCTAATTTTACCACAGGCAACATAAAAAGCACTAGCAAAGTCAGTACAAACTAAAATTTCATTCAGAGAATGACTTGTTTTTACTGCTCTTTGTACTATACACTGAAATGTAAGTACAATATTTATATCCCATTGATTTATTTCATAATTATATGGTAAAAAGGTGAAAGTAAGCCATGCTTCAGTAATAGTGTGCTGTGAAACTTGTGTAATTTTATGTCAGATTTCATAAGCAGGTAGTTTTTCAGAGGTGAAACTTGGGGGTACGCAAGATAAATCAGACTCCTGAAAGGGGTACAGTTGTTTGGAAAGGTTGAGCGCCATTGGTGTAAACCATGGCATGGGCTCAGGTCTCCAGAATGGGAAGCCAATGCACTAACTTATTGCATTGGTGAGGCCCCCAAGTTCTGCGCATAGTTGACTGGAGTATAGACCGCTGGTTTACAGAGCTGAAAGCACCTGATTCATGTCTGTAATAGCAGTCTGAGTTTCTAGAACTGCAGGTAATGGAAATTATCCCATGGCAACCTGAAACAGCAGATAATTCATTACCTTGATGTAATTTCTGATCCCAGCATCACCCTAGCTGATCAGTTGCAACCATTTTCTTAGCTCAGTTGAGGAAAGTTACTGCTTTGAGGCTAGAACGTCCTCCTTTCAAAACCAGGCTCCCTTGTATCTGCAGCTATTATACGTGTACTCTGAATGTTAATGTTTAATTCATCTTCTATCCTGAACCCTGCAACATCTGTTCAGCTACATTTTCATCCCACTAGTAGGAAAGTAATTCTGCTGTGCAAAATGGGAGCAAGAACTGGGAGCAAAGGAGGCATCGCTTTAGAGTGCAAGTTGCTTCTTGCTTCAGCTCCTTTATTTTATACTGAATTTAACTGCGATTTAGAATGAGCAGGCTGCTGTCAGCAACAAGCAGTCCATAAACCACCTCTGTTTCCTGCTGATTTCATGTTTCACTAGGAAAGACATTGCACAGGAATTGAGATAGGATTGAGTAATGAGCAGGGCGTTTGTGGAACAACCACATGGGAGGCAGGCTCATTCTCTTTTTCTCTCTCTCCTGCTCTCTTTCTTCCAAGTCACTCTGAAGGGCGCTAGTTACAGCCAGTGATGATATCCCAAATTTCCAATAACCAGTTCTATAAAGGCAGGTGATATTTAAGAACCTATTCTGAATAGGTTCTTAAACATCATGCACGCAACACCGGACACTCTGCACCCCAACAACCCAGCACCCAGAACTTCCGGGCACCCTCCGCAGTGAAATTGACCCTCCCTGGTCAATTTCGGCGGCAGGGAGAATCGCAGCAGAGACTCCCGGCACTGAAATTGACCCTCCCTGGTCAATTTCCACGGCAGGGAGGATGGCAGCAGAGACTCCCTGCACTTAAATTGACCCTCCCTGGTCAATTTCAGCGGCGGAGCTGGGACATACTCTCCGCCTTGAAATTGACAAGGCAAAGTCAATTTCGGCGGCGGAGAGGGAAACTTGGCATGGCAGCCGAGACTCGCTCTGCGCTGCCAAATTCTAAACCCCTCCAGCGCCCCGCAGAGCGCAACAAGAGGACGCTAACAACCGGTTCGCTGCCTTTTTTTTATTTTAAGAACCGGTTCGCGCGAAACCCGCCAGCGCCCTGCAGAGCGCGACAGGGGAGGACGCTAACAACCGGTTCGCTAAATTTTTTTAATTTTAAGAACCGGTTGCATATCATCACTGGTTACAGCCCCACCATCTAACAGTAGGCATTTCCTTGAAGGGAGGAGCCCTTCTCTTGTGCCATGGTCTTGCCCCCTTCTGAAGCTGCCTTCTCCCTGCAAATTCTTTAAGGGCTCTGTGACCGAGATGTTTGTGAAGTGACATTAAAGCAGCTGTCACTGCTTTAAAAAAATACTTAGCACTATTTCTTCCAAAGACCTGCTAGTGCTTCATGGGAAACCATGGGACACATTTTTTAAGAGAGGGAATTGTGTGTAGGCACAATGTTTTCTAGATTTCTCTTCCCTCGTTTTTTAATTACGAGAAGTGTTTGCATGCAAGCACGATTTCTGCCTCTTAAGAGTCCATCTGCTTCCACTGCTTGCTCTCCACCTGAAATCTTCACCCACTGCATGTGACATCACACACATTTCAACAGCAGTTCTCTGTGAAGAGAAGTCCAATTAGCTGTCCCTGTGGTGAAGAGATTAAGATTATTCAACGCTTGCTTGATCTATGCTCTGAGCACTTTCAAAGAGACGGACCACGTTCAGGTCGTCTGCAGACCTGTTTTCAGCTGAACCTGAAGGAATGGAGACTAACCTTCAGCTAGAACTGAAGGGTCTAAAAAGGTGAAGGAAACTTACTGAATTGCTACCAATGAAAGTCAGCCTAAGATTAAATTTCTGCAAGTCTTCTCATTGGCTTCAGTGAACTTTGGATCAGACTCTCAGCGCTTGGTGAGGGGCAGCTACTTAGAGACCTAAGAGGACTGCTGTTTATACAAGCCTCTTTAGAAGTACTCATTTGTATAGTTGAACAAGCTAGGGCTGAGCCAGGCACAAACTGTGCATCTGGAGCTGAACTTTTCCAAAGCTTGAGATCTTATTTAGGTTGGACCCATCCCTAGCACAGAGAGGTGACCACCTCAGGCTTAAACCCGGAGAACAATAAATTGCAACAGACAGCGGTGCCCGTTTCAGCCTTCAGGGCGTATGTGGCCTTTCTATGTGCTTTTTTTTGTGTAAAGCACTATATACACCAGTAGTGCAAATAAAAGTAGTCAGGTGCACGTGTCCCTGGTAAATTCACACATGTAAATTAATGCAAACGTATGCAAATTAGGTCAGCACTTTGCAAAGTTGCCTGTGCAGCCACTGGATTTGCACCCCTGTCCAAAGTAAACAAAGATCTTATTTTCATGCTGTCCCTGTAAATTTGTGGCTGCACTTGAATGGTGGGTGGAAATCTGAGTAGTTGCCTCTTTAATTATCTGATTGCCATTAATGAGGTAGTGAGCTATGCGAGTGAGCGGTCAGGTTCTTCAAGAACACTGGGTATGTCTAGACTGCAGCTGGGAGTGAGCCTCCCAGCCTGTGTAGACAGACACGTTAGCTTTGCTTGAGCCAGTGCACTAAAAATAGCAGTGTGCATGTTGTCCCACACATGGCAGCACAGACTAAACACTCAAGTACAAACCTGCCCGCCACCCTGGGTGCCATACTCCAGTGGCTACCACGTGCTGCCCCTTATGCTGCAACAGCCACACTGCTATTTTTAGTGCATTTGCTCGAGTAGAGCTAGTGCATGTCTATCTACCTAGGCTGGGGAGCACGTTCCCAACTGCCGTGTAGCCGTACCCTCTGAGGGGATGTATCTAGAGTAGGAAATTTAAAACGTGTTCACCATGGTCAGCTAGCATGTGGTAAAATACAGTTTTGTCTGCGCCAGGGTTTTATAATGTGTTAGCTCAAATGTATCCACTAGCCTATTTTTTAAAGCACCTTTTTGTCCTAATTTAGATTTACACTAAGTTTCACTAGGCTGGAGTTTGAGATCCTGTTTTAACCAGAGTAAACTAATTGTTGGTTCACTCAAGTTGACTAATGTGGTTATAAATGCTACTCCAGACATTCTCCAACATTTGCCTTAGGACGCACACACTTGTGGTTTATTTTATGGCTGACGCCCCATCCACTCGAGTTAAACCATAGGGTAAACTATAAATATTTGTGTCCTAGAACAAACATTTGTGGAGTATCTACGCTAACATGAACAGTCGGGTTAGTTAACTTGAGTTAACTGCAATTAGTTAATTACACTAACTCTAGTCCAGACAAACCCTAAAGTAAATACAAGAATGTCATGTTTTCTTCTCCCAGTTTGATGGAAAGCCAGTGATCCCTTAACAAAAGCCTCAATGCATCCTACAGACAGGGAAGAATTTTGCCACTCTCACTCATGGTGAGTGGTTTCAATAGGGCTATTATAGACTCATAGACTCATAGGTCAGAAGGGACCAATATGATCATCTAGTCTGACCTCCCGCACAAGGCAGGCCACAAAACCCTACCCATACACATTTATAACAACCCCGAACCCATGACTGAGTTATTGAAATCCTCAAAAGTGAGATTTGAAGACCTCAAGCTGCAGGGAATCCACCAGCAAGCGACCCATGCCCCATGCTGCAGAGGAAGGCGAAAAACCTCCGTGGCCCCTGCCAATCCGCCCCGGAGGAAAATTCCTTCCCGACCCCAAATATGGCGATCAGCTAAACCCTGAGCATGTGGGCAAGACTCACCAGCCAGCACCCAAAACAGATTTCTCTGCAGTAACTCAGTTCCCATCCCATCCAGCATTCCCACAGACCGTTGAGCAAACTTATCTGCCGATAATCCAAAATCAATTGCTCAAATTAAACTATCCCATCATAACATCCCCTCCATATACTTATCAAGCTTAGTCTTAAAGCCAGATAAGTCATTTGCCCCCACTACTTCCCTCGGAAGGCTATTCCAGAACTTCACTCCCCTAATGGTTAGAAACCTTCGTCTAATTTCTAGTCTAAATTTCCTAATATCCAGTTTGTACCCATTCGTCCTCGTGCCTATAATAGTACTAAACTTAAATAATTCCTCTCCCTCCCTAACGTTAATCCCCCTGATATATTTATATAGAGCAAGCATATCCCCCCGGAGCCTTCTTTTGGCCAGGCTAAACAAGCCAAGCTCTTTGAGTCTCCTTTCATAAGGCAGATTTTCCATTCCTCGGATCATCCTAGTAGCCCGTCTCTGAACCTGTTCCAGTTTGAATTCATCCTTCTTAAACATGGGACACCAGAACTGCACACAATATTCCAGGTGGGGTCTCACCAGCGCCGTATATAACGGCACTAACACCTCCTTCTCCTTGCTGGAAATACCTCGCCTGATGCATCCTAAAACCGCATTTGCTTTTTTAACAGCCATATCACATTGGCGGCTCATAGTCATCCTGTTATCAACCAATACCCCAAGGTCCTTCTCCTCCTCCGTCGTTTCCAACTGATGCATCCCCAACGTATATGTAAAATTCTTATTATTAATCCCTAAGTGCATGACCTTGCACTTTTCACTATTATATTTCATCCGATTACTATTGCTCCAGTGTACAAGGTAGTCCAGATCTTCCTGAATAGCATCCCGGTCCTTCTCCGTGTTAGCAATACCCCCCAGCTTCGTATCATCCGCAAATTTTATTAACACATTCTCGCTCTTTGTGTCAAGATCAGTTATAAAAAGGTTAAATAAGGTCGGTCCAAGAACCGATCCTTGAGGGACTCCGCTAGTAACCTCCTTCCAGCCTGACAGTTCACCCTTCAGCACGACACGCTGTAGTCTCCCTTTTAACCAGTTCCTTATCCACCTTACAACTTTCACATTCATCCCCATCTTTTCCAATTTAACTAACAGTTCCCCATGCGGAACCGTGTCAAACGCCTTACTGAAATCGAGGTAAATTAGATCTACCGCATTGCCTCTGTCTAAGTAATCCGTCACCTTCTCAAAGAAGGAGATCAGGTTGGTTTGGCACGATCTACCTTTAGTAAATCCATGTTGCAATTTGTCCCAATTACCATTGACCTCCATGTCCTTAACTACTTTCTCCCTTAAAATTTTTTCCAAGACCTTACACACGACAGACGTCAAGCTAACAGGCCTATAATTACCTGGATCACTTTTATTCCCTTTCTTAAAAATAGGAACTATGTTAGCAATTCTCCAGTCGTACGGCACAACCCCCGAGTTTACCGATTGCTTAAAAATTCTCGCTAACGGGCTCGCAATTTCACGCGCCAGCTCCTTTAATATCCTCGGGTGGAGATTGTCCGGTCCCTCCGATTTTGTCCCATCAAGCTGTTCAAGTTTGGCCTCTACCTCAGATACGGTAATATCCACCACCACATCCAGATTCCCGTTCGTCATCCCTCCATCATCCCTAAACTCCTCACTAGTCTTATTAAAGACCGAGGCAAAGTACTTATTTAGATATTGGGCCATGCCTAGGTTATCCTTAACCTCTGTTCCATCCTCAGCGTATAGCGGCCCCACTTCTTCTTTCTTTGTTTTCTTCTTATTTATGTGACTGTAGAACCTTTTACTATTGATTTTGATTCCCTTCGCAAGGTCCAGTTCTACGCGGCTTTTAGCCTTCCTCACTTTATCCCTACACATTCTCACCTCACTAAGGTAGCTTCCCTTACTAATCCCGCCTTTCTTCCACACCCTGTAAGCTTTCTGCTTTTTCCTAATCCCCTCTCTGAGTTGCTTGCTCATCCAGCTTGGCCTGCTACTCCCGCCCATGGTTTTTTTCCCCTTTCTTGGGATGCAGGCTTCCGACAATTTCCAAAGCCGCGACTTAAAGTAATTCCAGGCCTCCTCCACATTTAAATCCCCAAGTTCCTTCGTCCAATCCACTTCCCTAACTAATTTCTGTAACTCTTTGAAATTAGCCCTTGAGAAGTCGAAAACCCTAATCCCAGATCTACGTTTGTTTATCCTTCCATCTAATTTGAATTGAATCAACTCATGATCACTCGAACCAAGATTGTCCCCTACCACCATTTCTTCTACGAGGTCCTCACTACTCACCAAAACCAAATCTAAGATGGCATCCCCTCTCGTAGGTACTTCAACTACTTGATGAAGAAATCCATCCGCTATCACATCCAGAAACATCTGACCCCTATTATTCTTGCAAGCACTCGTCCTCCAGTCTATATCCGGGAAGTTGAAATCTCACATAATCACACATTTCCCCTTAGTGTTTACTTCGTTAAAAACATTAAAGAGGTCTCTATCCATATCCAAGTCAGACCCCGGCGGTCTGTAGCACACCCCAAGCACTATCTCAGGGGAAGCTCTAGTAGCTTTTTTACCCAGTGTGATTTTTACCCAGACAGACTCCGTCTTATCCATTCCATCACTTCTCATTTCATTACAATTCACCTCATCATTGACGTACAAAGCTACTCCACCACCTCTACCTTTCTTCCTGTCTTTTCTAAACAGCACATAACCTTCAATACCCGTACTCCAGTCATGAGTACTATTCCACCAGGTTTCTGTTATCCCTATAATATCCGGTTTCACTTCCTGCACCAGTAGCTCCAGTTCCTCCATCTTGTTTCCTAGGCTCCTCGCATTAGTGTACAGACATTTTAATTTTTGACGTTTGGCGTCAATGACATTCTTTCCCCCGTCACGCACAGACCTTCTACCACCATCATCACCCGTCTGGCTAGTTGCAACTCCGCTTTTCCCCCTTTGGTCAATTCTTCGGTCCACTAGGATATCCCCTCTCACTTTGCTTGCTTCCCTCTCCAGGTTAAGTTCCGGCGTGGAGATCTCCTGAACATCTCCCAACCATCTCCCCCAACTTCCTAGTTTAAAGCTCTCCTAATGAGGTCGGCAAACCTCCATCCTAGAAGTCCAGTTCCCTCCCTGCTTAGATGAAGTCCATCCCGAGCGAACAGTCGTCTGTCCGTAAACGCTTCCCAATGACCGTACATCCCAAAGCCCTCCTTATAGCACCACTGCCTGAGCCATCTGTTAATCATCATAATCTTGTCGCTCCTTTGCTGCCCCGCTCTAGGAACCGGCAAAATTCCACTAAAGATCACCTGAGCTTGGATTTCCTTGAGCGTCTTCCCCAGTCTGACATAGTCCTCCTTGATACAGTCCAGGGAGCGACTAGCCGTATCATTCGTTCCCACATGAAGGACAATCAACGGATTCTTTCCCGCTCCCGCTAGGATCCTTTTCAGCCTCAGGTCCACATCCCGTACCTTAGCCCCCGGCAGACAGCACACCCTTCTGTTCTCCCGATCAGCTCTAGTTACGGGCCTATCTATTCTTCTCAGTAAAGAGTCTCCAATCACGTAGACTTGCCTTTTCCCGGCGACAGTGTGACTCTCCGGTCTATCCCCGGCACCAGCTGGCCGCAAGCCCTCTCGATTCGTCTTTGCCCTCGCAATCCTCCTAGGGCTCATACTGGTTGTCGCCTCCATCGACTCCTCCCCTCCTCCCGCAGGACTAGCCGCTCGCCTCTTTTTCCTTGCCCTCTCTCCTACAGCGAGCACCAGTTGTGCTCCATCTTCATTTTCCAATGCACCAAACCTGTTCCTGAGTTCTATTTCTCCCTCGCTGGCCCATCTTTTCCTCTGCCTGGTTCTCCTAGTCACATGCTTCCACTGTCCAGGTTCCTCACCCAGCAGCTCCTCAGAATTCTTTGGTCCTACTTCCATCTGCTCGTCTGAGCTTATCCCCTGTGGCTCATCATGTCTGTCTTCCATTATCTGCTCAAACTTGCTTCTAAACTCAATCATGGTTTTCACCTGCATCTGCAGTCCTCTTACCTTTTCTTCCAGCAGTTCTATCAGGCGGCACTTCATGCAGACAAAACTCCTTTCAGGTGCCCCCTCCAGGACCATGTACATGCCACAGCTTCCACATCCGGTCATCCTCAGTGTGTCTCTCACTGCTTTCTCTGTCTCACTCATGGCCTTTCAACTCTGTGCCTGGTGGTTCAGGCCTCACACTGCCCTGTGGGACACCAACAGGGCCTGGGCTGCTGGCAGGCCTCTGCCCCTTTCCTCTTCTGGAAACTCCCCCTGGAAACTCCCACTGAAACTCCCCTGTTAGCAGCCCTGTTTGCTGGCTCCTGTGCTGCTGCAGCTGTCCCCGGAGTAAAGTACTATTCAAATGTTAGTAAGGGTGGCAGAATCTGCCCCTTAGAACAGCTAGAAGATAGAGATGAAAGCCTTTTGAGGATGACAATGGCTTCAGCAATGGATCTGAGGACTGGGGGAATCCTTGTTTTAATATGGTTTCAGAAGCAACTGATATTAATGAAACCACTGGCTGAAAAAAGAGTCTCCAGACCCAGGATTAAGGATGACCTTCATTTGAGTTACTAATTTTGCTGGGGGAAAAATAGAATCAAATCCTTTAAAAGATCATGTTCCTCATCATATTTTTCAGTGCCCCCACATTTTCTGAACAATGAACATAAAACTGTGGGCTCTATTCGATAGAATTCAGTGTGATATTTGGTGTTGTAGTTGACCTGTATTAACTTCAATTAATTGATTGCCGATTAACTAACCCGACTGTTCATGCTAGTGTAGACACTCCACAAATGTTTGTTCTAAGACACAAACATTTGTAGTTTACCCTTGCTCATTTTTTAAAGCCTGCCTGCTAGGCTTAAGGCTTTGTGATCCCATGAAGAGAACCAGATGCAAATAAACGAATAAATACTAAAAATGAAGCTGTTGTTTCACAGGCTTTTAAAGTTCAAACTAGAGTGTTACATACTTTGTTGCTTGTGTAGGCCGAGCGTATAGTACACACCACGGGCTGTTTGTATCCCACTATTCTCCCTTCATCCCCACTTGGCCTTGCAAGCTCTCTGTGTGCCACCCTTCCATCCTGCCAGGAATTTCCTGCAATGCCTCCCACTACTTCCTTCATGCCCGGGGCACACCGTCCCCCCACTTCCCACCTTCCCTACTCCGCCAGGATCCTCCATTCTCTGCCTGTGCCTTGGCCTCTGTGTGCCCCATTTCCCTCTCCCCTGTTCTTCCCCTACCCCCCATTCTGACAGTATTTCTGCTCTACAGAGATGATACCAGCATAGCTACATTGGCATATCTCCGTGGTGTAGACACAGCCTAAATGGACAGAAGAGTTTTTCTATCAGTAAACACTACCTCCCTAAACGATGTTAGCTACATTGACGGAAGCCCTCTTCTGTTAGCCGAGTGCTGCAATTACGCCCTGGTAGTGCTATAGTGTAGACGGTTCATACATTGACTGAAGGGGTTCTTCCATTATGTAGTTAGTCCACCCCCTCAAGAGGTGGTAGTTAGGCTGACAGAAGAATTCTTCCATTGACCTCGCTGGGTCTACACTGGGGTTAGGTTGACCTAACTGCAGCACTCAGGGTGCAAAATTTTTCATACCCCTGACGGATATAGGTATGCTGGTATAACTTTTCAGTGCAGACCAAGCCTTATTCTCCTTTCTTTTTCTTTCTCTTTCAGGGGCCTAGGCTACACTTAAAATTTATTGCTGAAACTATGCTGACTAATCCCCGGCGTAGACACAGCTGGGTGATGGAAGAATGATTGGCTGTGGCGTTCAAAAATTATCATGTTGCTGACATGAAATGCCCTATGCAAACTTGACCAGTAAGGGGGGTTTTCAGATACCTTTCAGCATGGCTTCCTGATTACCATGCTTAGGGCAGTCATTTTTACTAAAATATTATCTATGTATCTGTTTGTATGTATCTGTGTATATAGCGCAAGTGCATATATATATAGATAGATAGATTGTGAAATATCTGATCTTAAACCGGTCACTGGCAAAGGACTTGCCCATCCTGGGCCTTAGAACCATGTAATTTTATGGAGGAAAATTCCAAATTTGGGGGCAGGGGAGAAAAGGAAACCTTTAAAAAACAATAGCTTGTGGAAGACTCTCAAAAGTCTGTAGTGTTAGAATCAGCCCTGTGGAGATGAATTTAGTAGGCAGCAGATGAGATTGTCATTGGTGCATGATATGATGAGTGGAACCAATCACATAGATATCACCACCCCTGAGAGTGTGTGTAATTCTCTCTGATCCACGCTGCAAATTCTCATTGCATATTCTCCTAGGAACCTCCACTCCCATCAGTGGAATATCTGCATATTAAAGTAGTGCAGAAGAGGCACTAAAGATCCACAATGCGAAGGAGAGGTCAGTGTAAATTGGCTAAGAGAAATATCCTCTTAAAGCCCAGTCCTGGAGCCATTACTCACAGAAGCCCAGACTCTGGACCCTTTCTAGGTTTGCCAACATTTTCTTATTACAAGGGACATCCCTTATTTTTCCATCTCTGTACAGCAAGATTGGGAGTTGCGGAGCGCTGCAAAAAGCACCAAGAAGTGCTCCTGGCAAATGTAGGTGAGTACTGCTTATTATTATTATTGTTGTTGTTATTCTCATCAATAATAATAATTAATAACCATAATTAATATAAGATTGGGTGAAGGGGTGGGGCAGGGGTGCTAAGAAAACTGTCCCTTATTTTTGAAATACATTGTTGGCAACCCTACACAATTTATTCTCACTGGTGAGCACTTATGTGAGTTCTGTTGATACGAGTGGGGTTACGGAAGTGAATAACTGTTCACCAGTGCGAGTAAGGGGTTCACAGTTTGACATATCCAAGGCTCTGATCCTGTAAATACTTAGCCTTTTGTTCAGGTAACTGAGCAATCCCGTTACTTGCTACATGTCCATGGTTGCAGCTATGCAGTTGTGTGTAAGGCCTGTAAATCACTTGTAAACTTTTTGTAAAGCACTTTGGGATCTTTCCAGCTGACAAACTCTATATAAACATTAGTATCCTGTCCTGCTGAGATAGGTAGCGCAAATCTTTGGGAAAGAAAACTATTGCCAAAGAAGCAGGTGTGTCAGTTCAAAGTGACCCGTGAGGAGCAGCTATATGCTTGCACTTTGCCCATTTACTCAGAGTTTTATCTGATCCTCTGTTATACACCCCGATGACAATGAATATTTACTGTGGCAGTTCTTGCACAGTGTAATAGGCTACTCCCTGACACATCTCTGTGATAGCTGTACATCCCTGAGCCATCTCTGTGATAGCTTGTGGGTATTTTGGGTGCTCCCACACGCTAGAGAACTGATTGACGGGCCTGAATGTTTGAGGGGAAGAAGTGCAGTCACTGCCGGCATAGACAACAATACCTGAGTAAATTGTGGGTAGCCACTGCCCTAGGGTAGGGTGGATAGTTTGATACATTTCATTGAGTTCATTTCCTTACACTTTTTCATTAGAGATGATTGGGAACTGG
Source organism: Mesoclemmys tuberculata (assembly GCA_007922155.1). Lineage (NCBI taxonomy): Eukaryota > Metazoa > Chordata > Testudines > Chelidae > Mesoclemmys > Mesoclemmys tuberculata. The sequence goes on from ML675742.1 coordinate 3,258,555, forward strand.
AATTTCCATTCCATCATTGGGGGGGAATCAGTCTGCCTCAGAAAAAAAGGCTGAACTTGCCCACAAAATGAATTTTTCCCCAAAATGTTGTTTCTGTTCAGTTGAAACATATTGCATCAATTTCACCGGTATGTTTTTTGATTTTTAAAATAATATAAAATAAATGTCAAAACACAGTTACTTCAGAAATAAAAAATCATAATGTTCCATGCCAAACATGTTGAAACAGAATGGTAGGATGTCATCAAAATCCTTTGTTTTGATCTCCCCCCGACCCCAAATGAAATTTCATCAAAATCACCACATCTGGCAAAAAGTTTTGATTTTGACAAAACAGCGTTTTCCAATGGAAACACATGCTGTTGCAAAATTTTTGACCAGCTCTACTTTTCAGAGACCTAACAAGAGGTTTGTGGGTGGGCAGTTGTGATCGATCAGTTATGGTTTGTGCAGCGCTTTGAAAATACGCAGAGCTATGTCTCTGCTTAAGTATTATTTCGGCACTGGAAGCAATGCAAAACAATCCAGATATAGTAGCCTGGTCTCGGTCTTGTGTTATTTCATGTCTATGTGCATAGGGAAGGCAGCATAGCCATGTGCGTAGGGAACTGGCTACGTTTACACTACTAGCTAGGGATGTGAGTCCCAGCTCATGGAGACATGCTTATACTGGTTCTCAGCTGACTTAGTGCACTAAAAATAGTAGTGTAGCCTCAAGTAGTGGGGTAGACGCCTCAAGTACAAACCTGCTTTGACTCCTCTGGGTAGGTACTTAGGGCAGCTAGCCTGTGCATCTACTGTTCTTGCTTGTGCCACTGCAGCTACACTCCTATTTTTAGCCTGCTAGCTCAGATGAGCGCTAGCGCGAGTATGTGTCCGTGAGCTGTGACTCACACCCCTAGCTCATTGTGTAGACATATCCTGAGAATCAGGAGATCTACATTCTTTTCTATGACTCTGCCACTGACCTGCATGATCTTAGGCGAGTCACTTTCTCTCCATGCATCTGTTTCCACTTGTATCCTTTTTCTGCCTCATCCATTTAGATTGTAAGCAATTTGAGACAGGAAATGTCGTTCGCTGTGTGTTTGCACAGTGCAACTCTAGGCTTGGCTGGACCTCTAGGTGCTCCTGTGATACAAATAATTAATATAAATAAAAGCAAATAATTATATTAAATAATTTCTTGTCCTTGGATGATATTTGCAATCGATGTTGGGGAAGTTCTTCTGGTTGGGTTTTTTTTTGATAGTATATTCCCATCACTGATCTTTGGAACTATACCCCCAAACTTTATTTCCTTTTACTTTCTGTTATCTGGCATTTTGAAGGACCCTGTGGAAAGAAAACATCATAAAAATCACACGACCGGTTTGGTGAGCCCTGTACATACAGGGGAAATGCCAGGACTACTCAGGTGCCTTTGTTGCCATCTTAAAAACCAGAAAAATAAAATCCAGCTAATGTGCACATAGTGAGAGCCTCAGAGCACTAGCTGTAATCAGTGACGCATGGCAGGGCGTGGGATTGCAGGAGATAATCTGATGTCCGCTCGACCTACTGGGTGTCTCTGAAATCTGGAAATGTTCCGATTTTCAGGGCTTGTCCAGATAATTCTGTTGGGCGTAGTGGGGAGAGAGGATTTTTTGTAAGACGCTTTTTTTTTAACCTCCTGTGAAAGTCTAACAGCTCCGCTCAGCTCAAGTGTCAAACAAACCCTGTTTGATTAGGTTGCTGTGTGGTTGACGCTCTCCCATAAACGGGATGCTAAGCTGCTTTTAAAGCGTTTTCCTACCACAGTTTAGTGCTGTAAAGAAAATCGCCTTTGTCACTGGATCCCTGCAATCCCATAACTCGGGGAAGGGCTGTAGTACATCCATCCTGGTTCCTGCCACAGGGGCGGGATGTGATTCTATAATATCCTCATAACACTCTTTACAAATCATTGCGGGTCTGTCGACATGGCACGACACCCACTGCTGGCCTGGGTCAGCTGACTCAGGCTTGCGGAGCGTGGGCAGCAGGACTATAAAATTGCAGTGTAGACGGTTCGGCTTGGGTGGGAGCCCGGGCTTTGAAACCCTGTGAGGGGGAAGGGTCCCAGAACGTGGGCTTCAGCTGCAACCCAAACCTCTGCAGTGCTATTTTATAGCTCTGCAGTCTGAGCCCTGTGAACTTGTGTCAGCTGACATGCGCCAGCTGCCAGTGTTTCATTGCAGTGAAGACATGCCTGTAGTGTACAGGCAAATCCTCTACCCGCTTGTTTCTCCAATGATTTGAATCAATTACGTAATACTTTATATCCTTAACGTGCCGCTTGCCATAGCACACCGGGGAGCTGTACATCCTAAGAAACATAATTTAAAATAGGTATTAAAATGCAAAAATGACATACCACCCACTAAGAGCTTTAGGCCTCCTCTACTTGTCATCCCTCTTGATTCATTCTACTTTTTAAATTCACCTTTTCCCTATTGTTTCGTCTTTTGGGTCCAGAACAACACCACCAACCCAGCTTTAATTTGGGGTCAGTTGGATAGGGAGAAAAGATGGCCTTGTGGTGAAGCATTGGACTGGGATTCAGGCAATCTGGCTTGAATTCCTGCCTCTGCTGAAGACTTCCGTGGGGCTGGCCTGCACTTAAAAATTAGATTAACCTAGCTGTGTTGCTCAGGGCAGCGAAATATTTGCCCTGAGCAACGTAGTTAGGTCAATTTAACCCCAGTGTAGATGTGACCGTATTGATGGAAAAATTCTTCTGTATTCCTAAACCTCGAAGAGATGGATTAACTACAGCAAGTGAGAAAGCCTTTCTGTCGATGTAGTTTACAGTATAGCAGCACAGCTGCAGCACCATAGCTGAGCTACTGTAGTGGTCGTAGAGTAGAGAGACTCTTATTTTCTGGACCTGACTTTCCTGTTCTTCCTTCCTCCAGCCCAAGGTCTGTCTTGTCTGTTTAGAGTGTAAATTCTTAAGCGCAGGGACAGTCTCCCACCGTGCATTCATGCAGCACTAGTGCTATGGGGCTCTGACCCAGATGGCAGTTAGATGCCAGCGCAATGTAAATGTCAGGTAATGCTGGTGGTGATAATGGGGCTCAGATCTTGGTTAGGGCCTCTGTGTGCTAACAATGCTCCTAAGACACTGAATGGGAGTCAGTAAATCTGGGTTCAGTTCTCTTCTCTGCCGCAGGCTTCCTTGCCTTCCTTTGGCAAATCACTTTTAATCTCTGTGCATCAGTCCCTCACCTGCACATGTTCATGTAACAACGCTTCCGTACTTCACAGGGGTGTGGGGAGAATACTGTAATGATGGGGGCCATGCTAGTACCTAGATATTGAGTCGGATTAGGCCCAGAAGTAACTGCATGCTGGCACTTTTTTCTAAGAGATGACTTTGTGATTTATCCAGTCTTTTAATCGCCTCACTTCCCAAGCTTGCATCACTCTGTGAAGGATAAAGCCATTTATGAGGCCCATTCAGCAAGAGGTCTTTTTGTCCCAAAAGGTGGGCTCATTTCATGGTTTCTGATTAACTGTGATTCTGGACTGCTCAGCTGTCAAAATGAACACAGAACAACCAGAGTGAAACTACACTGCTTCTCTTTTGCCAGGGGCAAAGTCACAGCACATCTAGAGATGTACAGAACAAAATACAATAACTGGGAGAAGAAAAAAGTGATGCAGAAAGGGGAAGGAGGCAATAAAAAATTCAAGAGAATGAAATCTGAGTGTACTGGAAAAAGTAGGAGAGAAGGAAAATAGTTACATGGATATATTGCACTTGTTCATGCAATGATCTCAAAGCTCTCTTGCTGACTTTCTTGGGCATATTACTTATTAACCTCATTTCACAGAGGAGGGAATTGAAGTACAGAATGATGACGTGAATGGACCAAGGTCACCCAGCGAGCCAGCAGCAGAGCCAAGAATAGAACCCATGTCTCCTGATCCCAACTTCAGAGCTTGGCACGAACACAATCCTTCTTTTCCTTCTGTCCTCACTGCTCCTACTTCCTCCCTTTCTGCAGTGCTACTCTCTCCTTTGCTTTTCGGTATAGCGACTTCTGCTCTGTTCCCTGGCTCAGATCTGAACTGCAACATTACAGGAGATGATCCATTTCCCTCCTCTCCCATGTCCTAGAGCTGGGAGTGCCCATGGAATTCCCAATGTGAACAAGGACTGGGTGGGATGTACCAGGTCACATGACCAGGTAGTACCTGGAAGGCATCTCTCATTTGTAGAGCAGTTGGGAAACAATCGCTAATAGCTCTCCTCCTCATAGTGCAAAATATTCAGCCTGCTCGGTTTTTTCCTTATTAGCTTCAGGCAGGAACACTGCTAATGATCACATCATTAGAGCATGCAGCATTAATGGAGAGGAAACCATCTTAACCACATTGTCATCCCTGGAACACAGACCAGGTTGTTAAATTCAGTTCCTGTTTTCCTCCTGTCACCTATACCTGCTAAAAACGTTGTCTGGAAAGGAAGCATCAGCCTCTTTTCAAAGACAGAAGAAAGTAAATTTTTTCTCCTCTTAAAATAGGAGTTCTGTGCCAGACCCAACTGCCTGTGTAAACATACAACATGTATGTTTTTGAAGAGTCCTTAATGTCCTGCCAAAACCCCCAGTCCTGAGCTGCAGGGAACCACCTGTCATAGGAAATAAAGATTTTACTTTGTCTCAAGCTCTTGACCAAGGCTGTTAATGTTACTTAGAAAAAAGTAATCAATTACAAATGACTGATATAGTGATCTGGAACGGATTCATTGCCTTCTTGATTGCTTTCTCATAGCAGTAGATTACTAACTGATTATTTGTGTCTCTCTTCATTGCTTCTGTTCAGCTCTCATGGACACCCAAATGGATCCATTCACTCTTCCCCTCTGTCTCACAGCCATTCTCTTTCAAGCTGGGAAGGACTATATTCATTCCCATTTTTTTAATGGATCAGAGGGATTGCTGTTGAAGAACGTGTAGCATGCTTCCCACCACTTGACTGAATGTGTTACTTTCATAGTGTTTGCAGCTAAGGGGGTTTGAGATTAGGACTGATGCCTAGGGCTAGCTTTCGTCATGGCTAGCATTCATCATGGCTTCCCCAGGACTTTTTTGTGTGGTTGTCCTTCATCCTGCAAATTGTGCATGGAGTCCAAAGAGTTATAAAATATTGTCATGGCCAAGGCGACGACAAACTGTCGTCATCATTTTTTCCTGGAGAGTAAACTTTTAAAAGTGGCATCAATATTGAGATAAAACATGGATTCATAGACTCAGCAGCCACACTATTATGGACTGTTTAATTTTTGAAGAAAATGCACAGTGGCACTCATAGCTCAATTCCCTGGTTTTAGAAGTTCTTCTAAATACCCGACTCCAAACCCCTTGGTTATCAATGTTCTTATTACCTGTTGCAAGAGTTAGCTGTCCTTTGTGGAGGACATAAGTGGTTGTTGAGCTCTTTTTCTCATGTTATCTGGGCATGAGATGTATGTGTGTGTAATTGACCATAAACAGCTTTACTTTAATTCCTAATAGCATTTACTTTGAATTTTAGGTGTGTCATAGTCTATCAAAAGATAATTGCTGTATTTCATAGTGCAAGTTGTTTTCAAATAGATATGCATATATACACTCATCACCCTAAAATCCAAATGCTTTTGTAGAAATTGGATGGGGAGCCAATTTGGGTGGTTCTGGTTGGAAACAAAGACTGTGGGCCAGGTTTTGATCTCACTTCCACTGGTGTTAATCTGGAGGAATTCCATTTCCTTTAGTGGAGTTACTCCAGATTTGGACAGCTATAACTGAGAACAAAATATGGCCATCTAACATTACTGAGAAGGGTTCTGCATTGCAGAATTTCTCAGTTTGATTGCATTTCAGGGGCAGCATTTCAGAGTGTTCTGGCTCTCCTTTTAGTTTCCAGCAGCTAATTAGTATTAAAAGAAGTTAAAAATATATGAAATACTTTCCTCAGATTACCCTTTTATGTGAGATATTGCTGCAGCGACCACAATTATGGGAGTGCGAATAAGATGAGTTGTGTGCATGTGACAATCTCTAAGATGTGGTCCACACAGTGAAAATGTTTGTGGGCACCTTCTCTGGAGTAATCTGCCCTGTAATACCCCTTTTCAAAGAAGTTATTGCTCCAGTAAAAGTACAGGAAGCCTCTCCAACACTTGCTGAAATATAATTATGATGTTAGTCCAGTAGATGCTTTGGGCGTGCAGTAACATTACATGTTTGTACTGGAGTGAGAACTCTGAAATGCAGCAGAGTGAAACCGCTGGGTGCTGCCATCTCATTTGTGACATGTTGGGGAGTGAGGCATTAGGTGCCGCCCCCCATTAGTTTCGGATTTGGATAGCTCCCCGGACACTGTGCTGTAAATCCTTTTCTCTGTCTTCGCAGCTCAGTTTCACGGCCTCCAGAAATTTTATAGTGAAACCATGTATCCGGGACTGCAATTAACATTAATGGGCGTTAAGGGTGTGATTCCCAGGAATGCAGGCGAGATTGCATAATCACCTTATGGCAGTAGTTACTCCACTTTGCAGAGAAAAGAATAGGAAAAAGATACTAAGAAACATCTCTCTGTCCTGCAGCTCTCCACCCCTGGGGAGATTGTCCTTTTACTGTATTACCCTCTCTGTGTGCAGCCCTCTCCCTGCCACCACCTGAGCCATTTCCTCATTGTAAATTACACCTTAAAACCCTCCTTTCCCCCACCAGCTCACAGTTAACTATCTTTGGTCATGTCTACACTGCAGAGGTTTGCTGGCACAGCTGTGACAGTCAGAAGTGGAAAAAACCACACAGAGCTGTGCCGGCAAAACCCCCGTGTTGACGCAACTATGCTGACAGAAGAGTGCTGCTGTCAGCTAAGCTAATGTTGTTTGGGGAGGCGGTGTACTGTGCCAACAGAACAACTCCTTCTGTCAGTATAAGCTGTGTCTCGAGCAAGGGGGTCTGCTGGCATAACTACACTGGCAAAGTGTTTGTACAGTAGACAAGGCCTCTCTCTGGAGCCATTTTTGTTACTTTGTGTTATGGACACTGTGGAAACTGGATCTTTAGGAACATAGGGATTACTGTGCTGGATCACACCAGAGGCCCACCCACCTCAGTGTTCTGTCTGACAGGGGTCCCAGGTAGTTCAGAGGGAGCTGCAAGAACCTCCTCCCCACATGCCCCAATAATGGTCACTTTTGCAATCACACGCCTATTGAAGGACATTGGGGGGGGTGGAAGACAGTTTCCTTTTAAGCTTGTCTCTCTCACCAAGAGAGGTTGGCTCAATAAAAGATCTTACCTCACCCACCTTGTCACTCTCATATCCTGGGAGCGACATGAGCACAACCATACTGCATACAGCATTTCTTTTTAACAGCAGGCTGATGAATCAGTTAACTTCTGCCTTGATGCATTAGGGTCACTGGGCCCAGTTCAAAGCTATTCTGCCCCTAGTGTTGCCATCAATGCAAAGCGGGTGGAAAAAGCTACCATTCTGATTCATTGGTCTCGTTCACCCCTTTGCACTAGTGTAAATGCATAAGGTGCAGGGTAACAGGTATCCGGGACCCATCTCTCTTATACACATTTTGCACTAGATAGCTAGCATATCTGTGGATAATATTCTTATTGTTCATATAAATGACTAATCGTTTTCTGAATTCTACTAAACTTTTTGCCTCAATATTATCTTGGCGTTTGATCTTGCATTATCCCCTCACAACCTTTCTCTCCCCTTCCTTCCCACAGATTAACAATAGCCTCAGAAGGCAGCAACGTGTGTGTGTGTGATTTAGCTAGTTAGTTTTCTAGTTCGTATTTGCTAATTTGAGCCATTTTTGCAGCGCTCAGACAATAATGCAACCATATCACGGCATTTTTGACAACATCATTGACCTCTGTTGGCTGCGTTTTCACAACACTTGAATGCATTAATATTGCTGTCTGTAGCATTTTAATTTAATCAGAACCAGGGCCGTAATCATCTGGGGAAAAGCATTCACCCCCTTCTGCTCTCAACTGCTGCACCTCTGTGGCTTTCATGTGCCCAGGAAAGCACTGTAGCAGGGAATGAGACGTGAGGGTAGGGCTCTCCTGCCCTGATGCTTGGAGATTCTGATTTAGTCCAAAGGGAGGAGGCGGGGAGGAATTGAACTCCATGAAATCACTAAGGTCACTAAAACAATCTCTGCTTTCTGTGTTCAGGAAATGAGATGCTAATCTTTTCCCAGTGCTGCTTTGCATAAGGTCCATTCCAGAGAGCTGTGTTTATTTTAATTCCTCTAATTACTGATAGTGTGCTGATTGTGCCGCTGTAGATTTGTTGGGAACTGCTATATTAATGGGATCAAAAATGTGTAGGAGTCCACCACGGAAATTAACATGGAGATAGGAAATGGGCGGTGGGGGATATTTAATTCACCCTCCAGTGCTGCAGAGCTCCTGCTTCCCTGGGCGAGGGCCTAATCTTCCTCCCTGCATGTAGCCAGAGTATACAGGCTATGGGCCTGATCCGCAGCCCATTGAAGTCAATGGCTGTTCTTCCATTCACTTCAGTGGATGTGGAATCAAAGTCTGTGTGCAGGGGAAGGCCTTGGAAAAAGAACCCAATACTAAACTTGCTCACTAGGCTGAGATACAGTGGCTCCCCAGAGCCATGTCCCCTCCTGCCCAGGCTCCCCCTACTTGGGTAACCTCTGCTGCTTGGGCGCAATGATCCTGGTCTCCTGCTGGCTGAACTCTGAATCTTCATTTAATGCCACTCCCCCACAGATATATCATGTCGTGTTGCAACACACACAGACTAGGTCAATGAATGTGAGGTATGCTCCGCCCTCAACAAATAATCTCTTTATGCTGTTCCCTTTACTCATCCTCCGCCGGTTTGCTAGTGTAGTGTCAGTGAGAGGCCTCCCACTATGCAGCACCCTCTGCTGGGGTCGGGTGCCCCCTGCACACCCTTCCCCAGGTGGTAGCGTCTCCTCTCAGTCAGTGCTTCCTGCTCTATGAGGTGAGTGTGGTGTCCTCCTCATGCCCGGTGCACGTGCTGCTAACAGTAGGTGCTCTCCCCACCTTTCTCCTGAGCGTTGGCTGCTAGCAGAGGGGACAGCACTGTGGCTGTGGGTCTGCAGACTCTGGCAGATCTCACCATGTTGGTTCCAGTCAGTTTGTGCTTGGGAACATTTACTTTTGCGGCCATGCACCTTTTGTTTGTTTTTTAAAACAAAGCTTGGATTCGGCAGAAGTTGAAGGCCCTCACCTGGGAATGATTCCTGCTCGCCCTGCTGCCCAGGTGCAGGGCAGAGGTACTTTTCCTCCTCACAACCTAAGAGCAGAGCTGGAAACCTGTGCAGCAGGATGGTACTGCAGCCCCAGGACTAAGCATGCCATGCACATGGAATTAGCTCAGTGATGACTGTGCGAGAGTCCTGAACTCTGAAGTCCTGTTCTTCACAGGACAGTGACAGCAGATGTCCCTTGTACCGGATACCATCCGTTTAGCTCATCCAGGAGGGATCAGCTGTAAGGATAAAAAGGTACAAAGTTCACCTTCTTTTTCCCCTCATTGACCTCTGTGTGACAGCTAGCACAGTCCAAATTACCGTGTCTCTGCCTACTGGTGAAATAAGCTCATCAGGAAAGTAGAAGTAAGATTTTATCCTTTTGAGAATCTAGATAAACATTTAGATCAGAGAGGCAGGCACCGTGGGTGACACAGAGCTCAACAGACTGCGTCACAAGCAGACACAACACACTCCCACTTATCTGAATGGCCTGGGGGGACGTCCAAAACGTTCAGTGTACCAGGTGTTCAGTTAAATGGAAGTGCTATTTTGAGGTGCAGTTTCACTTGTATAGAAATATGGGGAATGAAGGGAGTCATATTGATGTTTGCTTAATACTTTGTTAAAGGATACAAATAAACAACTTTATTGAGTTTATTAAAACACCAAAATTATGTTAAAACCACTGTGGACATAATTTTTCTGAATTATTAATTATTTGATTTACTGCTGTACGAATGACAAGCTGTTGATTAGCGCTGACAGGTACTAAGAGGCTAACTGAGGAGTTGTAAGTGGGTGATTAACTGATACACAGTTACATGAGGGACACACTGTGGATTTGGGTAATTAGAATTTTCAGGTAATGGGAATTGGGATAACTGACATTATACTTCACGACCGGGAGCTTTAGATGTAGAAAGGGGTGGCCTTTTATGCAATGATGTAGATTTGAAATTTGGAAATGGGCCATGAAAACACCCTTTTAGGGCTGTTGAGCCAAGTCAGCCATCTTGCTAGCTTGAAAACTCCTGGGCAAGTCATGTACCTCTTTATCTCATCAATTTTAAAATATGCGGGTCACAATGCCATGTGTCCATCTCCTTCAGAGTGTCCTCTCATTGGGGCGACTTTTGTATTGGCATACTATGTTTTCTTCAGTGATTGTTTCAGTTCTGCAAAAATGCATGTCTACTTTTGTGCGTGAAGTTCATGGTGGACATGGTATGTAGGGACAAAACCAGGACTGTTAGAGTTTTCCATTTCCTTGTGGGAAATGGAAGCTGGAGAGCATTACAGGTGAGGGCTGTGACTTCTGGGTCTACAAAGGTCTTGCAAAGAGCTGCTCTTATTTGCAACTCCACCAAAGTTCAGATTTTGTTTCTAAGTGTACAAAGTGTGCTGGAATTCTCCTCCTGCCCCCCCTCAAAAAAAAAAAATTGACCCCAGCTGCTATGAGTTGTCCTGTGGTCTTCCCCTCTGTAGTTCTGGCCACAACTTCCAAACAACCCAAAGTAGATTCCATCCACAGAGGATTTATCCAAGTTTTTCAGGCTGAACTCAGTGCGTGCTGTGACATGACTTTGGGAGTTTAGTCATTGGTATGTGAATGTTTGTCCAGTGCACACATGATCAATAAAGCAGCATCTCACATGGTGCTTTGATTTAAGGAGTTTCCAGTAGCTGGGCACAGTACTCAGATATAAAGGGATTAAATTAAATGTGTTGTCCAGGTCCTGTCCTAGGCTCTGATTCAGAGAAGCACTTAAGCACGTATTTAAGTCCATCCCTATCTAGTAGAGCTCTTAAAAAAGTGCACACATTTAAGTCTAGGGGGACTTCAGCTGCTGCTTCAGCACTGTCCTGAATCGAGAGGTACTCCTGAAACAGTAAGGAGGCCTGATGTTTGGTTGGATGTCCAAATACTGCTGGATTCCCTATCCTAGCAGACTCAGGAACAGTGGAATAAACCCCAGAGATGGGTTTTAATTAAAAAATTAATTTCTTTTAATCGACGTGAGGTTTCCCTGGAAACTTTCCTGTGAGCTGAAGGGAAGCCTTCCAAAAGCCGAGACAGCAGGAATTGTGCCAACCTGGGCATTCTCCTCATGAGTTTATGGCTGCAGGCAAAATATTATGGAACTGTGATTTTGAAATTGTTTATAGATTGCAATTATTTGAGGCTGATCATTTTGTCACTTACGGGATTTGGAATTCCCAATCTATCACATCAGGTTGTGAATCTGGAACGTAATAGCACTTTGCTCTTTTATAGCACTCTTCATCAGCAATCTTCCCTTACAAACATTAATTAACGGAGTTGCAGAAAATTTATGGAAATTTGCCCAACTTCATGTAGCAAGTCAGTGGCAGACCTGGGTAACAAAGCCATGCATCCTGACTCCCAGTCTGAGGCTGTAACCGCTACCCCAAGTCTCACCCACTGTTGGCATTATTGCAAAGGGAAATACTAAATTAATTGATTACTAAACTATTTATTTTACCCTAACTATAGCATCTGGCCCTTTCAAACTTTCACAGACCAGCTCTTCAGTTGCTGTAAATCACTGTAACACCACTGACTTCAGTAGAGCTACACAAATTTATACCAGCTGAAGATCTGGCTGCGTAACCTTAAAATGATGATACCTATCTAATTTTCATGTTTTATTTTATTTTATAGATCCCATAGAGGAAAGTTAAGTCATTTTGGAGAGGTGAAGATTTTAAATGCATCCTAAAATGGGATGGACTTAACAAATACATCCTGAAAGTGTGTCTCTAAAACCAATTCAGCAATCAGATATGACCTTATGCATTCACATGTATATTTAGCCAAAGTGTTATGTAGTGGCCGAAGCCCAGGATTAGGGAGGAAACAGAACTAGACTGATACTTGTAGTTCCCTTTCCAGCTCTGTTGATGACTTGCTGTGTAAACTTGGCCAAGTCACTTATAGCCTCATTTTCAAAGGAGCCGAGCAACTCTACCTGCTACTGTCTTGCTCAGCACCTTTGGAAATCTGTCCAGTAGCAACTATGCAGTGTTTAGGGAGGGCTGCATTTTCAGGATGCATTTGTTAAGTCTGTTCCTTTAGGTTGCACTTGCTATTCTTTTTTTTAAGGTAACTTAACTCTGAAATTGCTTAGCTAATTTGAGCCTTCGTCTTTCTGTAACTCAGGGTGCCTGTCTGTAAAGTGGGTTTTTCTAATGTCTGCAAAGTCTCTTTGATTTTTGGATTAAGGAAGGGTGCTGTAGAAGTTCATAGTATTACTATGGGAGAAGATTTTCAAAGACACAAATGAGAGTTGGGAGCCTAACTCCTATCTGTGCATTTGAAAATCTCCCCTGCAGTTATGGTTGTTTCACAATCTGCTATTGTAGTCTGAAGCTGTATGTAAATATTGACTATAACAAAATAATCAAGCCAACATTTTTTTTTTCATAACAACAATTTTTGGTGCGTTTTCTACCTGTCCCGAACACATGAATGCTAAAAAAACATGGAACAGATGTATTTACTTAGCAATCTCTATGAAACTGTGCTTTTTGGTATAAATAGTGTTTAAAACTCCACGGGCTAAATTATACCTCTAAGAGATGGAGCTGTCTGGAGAGGGAGAGGATGGCGGCTTGAGACATTATGGCTTCATACAATACAGCAAATCCTGGGTGCTGAGGAAAGTGCACTGAGGAGTGGATTCTGCCTACCTCTGGGGCTCCTAGCATTCCTCCCTGAAGCTCTGATTCAGTAAGGTCTTTAAACTTGTGCCTAAGTACCTAGTTGAAGCAAGGCTTGAGCTGCTATCATGGCTTGCAAGACAGGCCTGCTCCTCGCATTTAAGGTGGGAAGGGGGCTTCTTATTGCCTCTCTTCCCTCTAGTGCAGTGGTTTCCAAACTTTTTCCTCCAAGGACTCCTTTGGCATCTTACTAAGTGTCCTGGATCCCTTTAATTTCTGGTATTACCAGAATACCAGTGGGAAAACACCCTCACCAGTGTGACCTCACTGTGAGGATCATGCTGTGCAGAGGGTGCTATTTTGAGAGCAGGATGGGATCCTCCATGTGGCAAAAGTGCCGGAATGCTGTTCTGGCACATTCCGGCCCTGGCTCAAGGGACAGACCCCCTCATAATTGACAGCAGACCCCCAGGTGTCTGAGGATCCCACCTTGGGAACCACCGGTCAAGTGCATCTGTGCATGGGCAGGCGTCATTGTGGCCCTATTTCAGTAGGGTTCCTCTTTTTCATAAATAACTTTTTATATGAACAAACTGGCAATCAGTAATGTAGTTCAGTTATCTGAACTGTGATCAGGGCAGGGAGGGCTAGGAAGGGTTTGGTCTTGTTTTCTACTGACTATCTGTTATTTCTGCGCCGACTTTGAGAAGGAGCAAAGTGCCAGTGGAAGTGCAGAATTTCCCCCTGAGTACCATGGCGTGGACCTCATTGGAATGTGAAGCACAGAACTAGTCCATCTTTGGCTGGGGCAGGAATGCCAGTGCTGACCTGTGAAACTTCATGTCCAGCTTTGTCCACCAGCTTTTTCACCATATCAGATATCCCTAGGGAAGAATGTCCCAGCATTTTAACTGACAATCCTGTGTGAACTTAGTGTAGTAAAAGGTGCTGTAACGAAAGCCCTGGAGACTGCAGTTCTCTATGGAACAGAGACAGGCCTGGGTTTTGTCAGTAGAACCTTTCCAGCACTGCTCTGCCAATGTGCCTTAATCCTGAAGAGAAATTACATTGGCTATAGGGATCATTCGTTCTCAGCGTACACTCAGTCCTTGGCCCGGCTGCTGAGTCCGCCAGCAAAGACACTCAGGAATGTTAATTGTAACGGTGGTTTTAGAATATTTTTTATTTGTTTGTTTGTCTCTTTGTTTGTTTGTGGGGATCTGGACTGAGACTAACCGTGCATTTCATGTGGCCCACTGAGCAGCTAACAGATCGTGGTCAGATTGACCTTCAGTTGGTTTGAAGCTGCGGCTAGAAGGTGAAATTTCCTACTCCCAGTTCCCTTTGTTGTTTAGTGCCCTTGGGATTGTCTGCTCTTATACTTCTAATTTCTATTGAATCATCTTGTCAGGAAGGAGAAAGACTCTTACATTCCCTGCTTGGCTTGGTTACAGTGCCAGCGTTCCATTCCACAGATGACCATGAGACTGTCATTCGGCTTTCGTAGCATGCTATTGTTTGTAAAGGAAACAACTTTCTTTTTCTTGCCACTACGTTTGTCCTTTTCCATTGGACAGACACTGTGGTGAAGGAAGGGTTTGGTCATGGTAACTTTTACTGCATCCCTACTGAAATTATGAAATGAGCGAGCACAGCTCCTTTCGTTCACATCCTTGCTGGCTGTACCACCATTAACAAAAATGTTAGCACTCAGCACAGCTCTGAGAATAGCATGTAGGATCAGCAGGGGAGCATACAGCAATGATTTCTGTGCGCCTGCAAATATTGTGGCTTAATTTGTTTACAACAGGTATAATTTGCATTGTGATTACACTACATGTTTAGAACATGGAGGAATTTTCCCACCACATCAGATGAAATTTTGATCCTAGGTTTCTTGACAAACATGTTCGGGAATAAAACCATCTGGACAAAAAATTGTGGGATTAACATGACTTTTGCAAATCATCCCTCTGATAACTCTGCTTGTAGGTTATATCCCTTCCTCCTGCTCTGTGTCTGTCTCGCCTATTTTTAGATCTGATCCTGCTGTGTGATCCACATGGGCACACTGCTCTGTCTGCACGGATTTTAATGGGGCTCTGGGCAGGCACTGTAGTCTGCCTGCGTGAATCGTAATGCAGGACTAGGGCTGTTCAGGACAGGGCCATGTCTTACTCTGTGTGTATGTGCGTGTGTGCTTGTGTGTAGAGTACCTAGTGCAATCTGGCCTTCATTTTAGTGAGACCTTTAGGCATTACCATAATGCTGATACCATAATGAGTAGTAATAATAATAGGAAACATCTTGTTTAACTGTCACTCTTGTGCAATGCTTAGATAAAAGTTTCTGTACATTAAAGAAAGTGGAAAGGGCTACTTTTATGATGCTGATTTATTTTTTATTTAGAAAAAGTACTGCAGTGCTCTACAGTAAATATGGGAGTGAACAGCAATATAACATGGTTCTCTATAGCAATGTAAATACTCTAGCAAATCAACTAATTTCTCAATGCTGGTGAAATGCTCTGAAGATTAAAAGCACTAGATATTTAATAATTATGCCCAGAGCATTGTAGGATGCTGTTATGAGATGTAGAGCCTTAAGCACTTACTGTAGAACCGTGTGTGCGTGTAAAATATATATACACAGACACACATATAGGAACCGCTCTCAGATTTACGTTGACTTAAAAACTCTCTATGTCATTGCCCCTTCCTCCTTCAGAAAATTTCTGAGAAAACCCGGGGAAACTTACAGGGCCTTAGCAAGATGAAAACCACCACCTTAAAAACTCTCTCTGCAATTTGCAGGCTTGGAACTTCCAGGGATTTGAATGTCACGCCTGCAGAGCTATAGAGCAAGTGGACAAATTGCACTCTGTGTGGTTCCCTGGCCAGCCTGGTGCATATTAAATGCTATTCGCCCCCACCACACATACATACTTCCTTCCTTCCACCCACTTCCCCCTCCCATCCCCTGTTTTAGTTTCACACCTCTGTTCCAAAGTTCACATTGTCCTCTCTCTCTCTCTCTCTCTCTCTCTCGCCTTATTTTTAATAGCAGGAAAGAATTTCATACACACCTCCAGCGAGCCCAGTAGCAAATTACCCTTCCTCATCACCACTACATGTCCCAGTGCCTCAAGCGATCAGGATGGAGGAAGACGCGATCAGACTGCCAGCACACCTGCGTGAGTTTTTGCACGGTGGCTCACTTCTTGGATTGAGGCGGGAGAAGGGAGGAGGAAGTGGTTATTCTGTAGAATGGGATGGGGGAACTCCATGGGTAGATATTGAGAAAGCGCTAGCTGTTTGTCTTTTAAAACACTTCTTCTGAACAAAGGAAATCATTCAAAAGCATAGTGAAAACGTGCTTTCTCACACACTGTGTGTTTATTTCATGTGGCAGGAAAAATGCAGAGGACCGAATTCAAGCATGTCTTTAATTGCAGTAGAGTTATGTCGGGGATAAATATGACACAAGAAGATCACTGTGGGTGGGATGAATCTCTCATGGCCGGATCACTTGGTGATGTACTTTGGCCCTACGTCCACATTTCTCCAACTCTGGCCAGCTGGGGGGTTTTCTGCTGCTGGTGGTCCTCAGAGTGTTTGTTGGTCACAGTCACGTCCCATGGTGCATGTCCCAAGGCTCTTCACTGCAGAGTGTGAACAACTGCAGCTGTAAAGCCAGAGGAGGGAGCCTAGCAGCGTTTTCACTAGGAAGCAGCAGCACCCACAAAGAGAGGCTAACATTGGGGCCAAAACTGGAGCTGATGGTGGGGCCAGAGGCTAGTCCGGTAACTTGGTGGTCGGGGAGCAGGGCAGCGAGAGGAGAAACAGAGTGAAAAAGGAGCCAGTGGAGTTTTTCCTTTTTTTGGAAAGGAAAAAAAGCTGATTTTAACGTTCACGTGCAATTATCCATTTGCTAAGCATCAGGTTGCCAGGTGCTATGGGAAGACAAAGAGTAACGCTGTACTATAGTTGCCACTGGATTGGTGTGGAGCAGGATGACAAATGGTCTTGAGATTTTGGAGGGAGGATAGTCCATGAGACAAATTTTTTCTTAAAAAATGTCCCCTTTATCATAAAGCATGAGAATCCCTGCCCTAAATTATCCTACAGGCACACTCCTTCCCTGACCCCAGAGACAGAAACCTAGTCTTTCAGTGCTTCTAGAGCCCTGGTCTTCTTCCCTCTTTGTCCCAGGAACTACTATGTTTACTCCAGGTACTATGCCCTAAACTTGTCCTTTATTCACATCACCTATTACATCTACAATAGCCACCTGTTGTTGCCTGTTGTTCCTTCCTGTGCTCTTCTTCTTGCGCTGCCACTCAACCCAGGTGATACCATGTGTTTAGCTGGTTGCTGGAGAGAATGTGTGAACTGTCACTCAAATTCACTCCCCCTCAACCATCCGTCATGATAAATGAAGTGTGAACCTCAAAAGGTTTCCTTCTGATCGGAAACTTTTGCCCCACTTTGTGACTTGACTTTGAAAGGCAAATTTGTTTGAGATTTGCAAGGCATCCCTACCACTACTAGTACCTTGCATTTCTATACCTGTCTGACGTGTTGTGGTGAAAAGCCATTCAAGCTATTTAAATTTATTTGGAAGATTCTTCTATCATGTCCATCTCTTATATAGACTGTAAACTCCATGGATTCAGGGAACACATAGTCTTCCTTGTTCACCACATCAGAGAGCATATTTTTGACTCTCAATGAATAGTTATTTTTGACCTATGTACTGCATTGTTGAGTTTCCTTGATTTTTGGAGATTAATTCATAGATTATAAAAGCAGAAGGGACCATCAAGCCATAGAATTTAACTCAGTGATTTCTGCAGCAAGCTCATCATTTTTGTTTGAGCTATAGCACATTTTTTAGAAAGACACTCAGTTTTGATGTACAGATTTCAGGTGATGGGGAATCCACCATATTCCTAGGTAAATTGTTCCAGTGGCTAATTACTCTCACTGTTAAAAATGTGTGCCTATTCCTAGTCTGAATTTGTTTAGCTTCTACTTCCAACTATTGGATCTCATTATACCTTTTTTTCCACTAGGTACTATCACAAGTCTCTTCCCCATGTAGATACTTTTAGACCACAATAAGTCAACTCTTAGCCTTTTCTTGGTTAAACTATAGATATAAATCGAGCTTCTTAAATTTGTCACTATGAGGCACGGTTCCCAGACTTCTGATTATTCTTGTACCTTTTTTCTGAAACCTGTCCAGTTTTCTTTACATCCTTTTTAAAATGAGGACCCCAGAATGGTACATGGTATTCCAGTCTCATCAGTGCTATATACAGAGGTAGCTAACCTTTCTGAACCTTGGGTGATAGGATTTAAATAGAATGTGGGGTTAGAGATTAATAATTCCTGCTGACTCCTCTTAACTGAAGATGGATCTAAGACACACTATTTGGATCTAAAGGTGGACTTTCCTCAAAACTCAGGTAGGGTAGTTTGGATTAGGCATTTTAGTTCAGTCCATAATAGAAATAGGGATTAGTTGTGATGTTCAGATCTAGATTGTGGTTTGGGTCTATCTTTGCTTTTAATCTCTGATGCCTGACTGAGAGTCCAATAGCTGTTGATCTTCCCCTAATCCACTCTCCTTTCATAAAGTTATTTCTGAAAGCAACCCGGAGATCTGGTACAGTTCTCAAGTCACAGCCCTGTACAGAACTATTCCTACAGCATTGTCTAATGACTCCGCAAAACGCAGTTTGAGCCCAGTTCTAGCTTTAACAGACAAATTAATAGGGCTATTTTCTGCTTTCATTTACATGCCTAGCAAACCAATGGGGTTCAATAGTGTGGCATGGGTATTGCTGAGAGCATAATTTGCCCCAGGGATTGGTTTTGCCTTCTTGCTGCACTGGAATTTGCTCAAATATATTCTACAATTAAGGGGAGAAGAGAGAACTGGAAAGGAATGCCCTTGGTTAATATGAAATGGGCTCCCTGGATTTAGACAAGAATGTTTTATGCCCTTCTATAATAACGCCACTATTTAAAATTTTTGAAAGCACTCTGAAGGCAGTAACAGCCAGTAGCGCCAGGACAATTAAAGCAGCAATTTCCTCCATTGCTGTAAATCAGTCCCTACTGTTTGGTGAGCAAATGGGCCTCTGAGAAGCTACAGGAAGATGATATGCTCCAGGAACTGAAGTGAGGGGAGTAGGAATGGGGAAAGGGAAGGAGTGGAGAGCTTCCTCTCTGGCTGGTGTGAAGAGCTCCCCCTACGGTTTCAATCTGCTTTAATCCCTGATAGGCTCTCTCTCGCTCTCTCTGACCCTCTGTCCCCACCTCAATAATATGGAAGCACTATGTAATAAATCTTAATTGTGTAGCTCTTGGGTATGGTGAGGGTTCGAAATTCTTTCTCCAAAAACACACTCCTCCATAGAAGACATTTGTCCTAGGCATCCAAACATACCCCTTCCCTCTAATATCCATAATTTCCCCCCGAGTGTCCCACTTTCTGTTGCCAGCTGCTATTATGGCATTGCCAGCCACCCATCAGCGAGGAGGATTCCCTGGAGCAGGGGGAACACAGCCCTCCAGGGACTACGAACAGTGGGGGGTGGTTAGGCAGATTCACTCAGGTTGTAACACCTCCAGAAAGCTACCTGCACCTTCAGAGAGGCTCATATAAACTGGTTCATAAACTGGATTCTCCAAAGGCCAAAAGACAAAGAAAGGAATTTTGGTTAAGTAGCCTGAGTTAAAACTAACGTGGGGCCTTCTTTCTGATCCTGCAAATGGATGGGACCTTCTGTCCAAGAGGGGGTCCCAATCTTTAGGGAAAGATTGGAAGGATTTGGCCTATCGAGGCCCCATCAGACTGAGGGTGGTTGTTGTGAACCAGCAGCTATAATAATATAACCACCCAGAGCCCTTTTTTGGAGTGAGATGTTGATCTCTGGTAAGCTTATTAGCATGAATGCAGGTTCTTTTACTGTTTTTAATGTGTTTGCTCTGTAATGCTTTCATGTTAAGAATAGCTTTGCTGGCTCTCAAAGAGCTGTGTGGTAGCCTAACTGTAGGCAACTGCATTGTTTACCATCTGTGAGGAGAAAAGCAAACAGGCCTGTTTAGTTAGTCTGATTTTGCTAGGGAATTCACAGTATAGTCAGGGAACTGTGCAGCCTGGAAATTCCCCAGTCAGGAGTAAGAGAGGTGTGTGTCTCCACCCAAGAGAGATGACAGCTAAGGAACTGGGAGTCTAGAGTGAGTATCCTTGCTGGACCATGGAGTAGGGTGACCAGATAACAAGTGTGAAAAATTGGGATGGGGGGGTGGGAGGTAATAGGTGCCTTTATAAGAAAAAGTTCAGAATATTGGGACTGTCCCAATAAAATCGGGCGATCTGGTCATCCTAGCATGGAAGCAAATACAGGTGCAGTTACACTGAACTGTGGAAGAGAAATCTCAAACTGCAGTGCTAACTATCAGTTTGCAGAGCTGATAGAGAGAAAGGGTGGTCAACTTCTTAGGGAGTGCCCTTGGGCTGTAGAAGACCCAGAGTCAATTCCCTTCTCTGCCACAGACTCCTTGTGTGACCTTGGGCAAGTCACTTATTCTCGCTGTACCTTAGTTCTCCACATATCAAATATGGATAATAGCACTTCCCTACTTCACAAGGTGCTGTGAGGATAAATACCTTAAACACTGTTAAACACTTAAATGCTGTGGTAATGGGGAGCCAATAGATATATGTCCTAGAGGTACTTGCAAATCCCATTCTGCCCTGAGGGATGCCACCAAAATCCAGTTTCTTTGCATTCTGTGTTTAAAAGGGCTCCCCTTCCTGTCTGGGGCAGTGCTGCCTCCTGCACTTTTGGCAATACCCTGTGACGAGTGGTTCTTAGAGCTGGACAAAGTGTAAAACAGAGTACTTAAGAGGAGAGCTGGGTAGGAGAACCCTTCCTTTCTGTATATCACTATGCACTGAAACATAGGCAAACATATCCTTGAAAGTAGCTTTTCATTTTTTTTAACATGCAAAAATAAAATGGAGGTATTACCTTCTTCGCCACACCCTCTGCAACGACTGAGTGCTGTGATGGAAGGTTCTATACCTGCCATTATTCTCTTTGGACCCCTTTGGATAGAAAGATTCTGCAGCACGAGACTTAGAAATATTGAAGCTAGAGAGTGAAAGGATCTGTTAACCTCTTCTAACCCATCCCCTTGTTTGTGCAGAATTCCTCCCTGTTGTACCTGTTCTATTGCTTTCCGCAGTTTAGTTTTAAACTCCAAAGAGTTTTCACTCTTTCTGTTAAGAGGCTATTCCAGAGGCTAATAAGTCACAGTCTGACAGGTCACGCTGTCAAAACTTCATGCACTCCTAGTTAAACTCTCCCCTAACACAATTCCTCTCTGTTCCTTGTGTTTATGTTTTTCATATGTTTGGAGATATGTCTCCCATCATAGTCACAGTGAGCAGACTGGACATATTTAGCTCTTTTGACAGGCATGAATCAATCAAACATGTCCCTAACTGTTCGTTGGTGTTGCTCTTCTTAGGACTACCAACCATTTGCTTGGTGTTGAGATGCTCAGAACTGAACACAATATTCCAGTTGCTGTCATACCAACATCACGTAGGGAGGAACTCTGACTTCCATGCTCCATAATGCAAAGCATTAGCTTTTTTGGGTGGTGGGGGAAAAGAGAGGCTTTTAAAATAGTTGGGCCCCATTCTTCAGAGCTCCCCAGATACTTCAAAAGCAGCTGCAGGTACTCTTCAGTTTCCAGCACTTAGTATGTTTAAAGCTCAGATTAGTTCTGATGACCGCCAGCACTTTTTACTCTAATAGTATTGTGTGGCATTGAAACGTGTCCATCTTCAGCCAGTCAGGTTTCTTGCTTATTTAAATATGCCAGTGACCCTTGCTGTAGCAGTATAAGTAGACTGTTCCGTTGCCTTGTGGATAGGAGAGAAGAGTTGCTCATTTTAATTCTCTACAATGAAAATATTAATGCAAAGTGTTTAAATCTCAGGAAAAGCTTTGTATGCATCCAATGACATCTCTCTTTGCATGAGCAGTTGAATTCTTGATTCAGGTGAGACCAAACCATTTGCCTTTGCATGGTCCCAAACTCCTTATGATCTCGCCCAAATTGCCCATATGATGTCACCACTATGAAAAGATGCTTTGCCTGGTCCATTTATTAACTAAGCCATAATGTGTGACTAGGAGTAGTACATTTAAAGGACTTTGGGTCAGGCATATACTGATGTAAAACTAAACTATTTACCAGACCTCAAACCAGTTTATTGTGAGTGTCTTTCTCCTGAACAAACAGTATTGCTCTCATGCACCATCCGTTTTGGAGTGCATCAGATTCAGTTCACGTTTTTTAAAGAAAAGCAGGAAACAACCAGAGATGGGGTAGGGAAAGCAGTATGGTTGCAGTTGCACGGGATCCAGTTTCTGTGTCATGTCTATTAATTATGGAAATCCACTTATTAACTCTTTGGTGCCTGTTAATTATTCTGCAATTTTGGCTAGCAGTCCAAAAAGCCACTTTCAAGTGTTAGATGTATGGCTATTTAGTTACTAGAATATTCAGTGCATTGAACTGCAAATAGAAAGAGAGAGAGAGAGAGAGAGAGAAAGAGAGAGAGAGCCCTTCACCCTAAGGCACATTTAGAGCAATAACAATATATGCTTTGGAAGGATCCTTGTGGAACAAAACTGATTGACGCACATTCAGGGAAATAAAATCAAAGCTAAACACAAGACAAAGGGATTTTGAGAGATGCCTAGAATGTTAAATTAAGGACTCTGGGACTAATCTGGGTCCCACTGAAATTAGTGATTTAACTCCCATTAGTTTTAACCAGTCTTGGCTGTGACCCTTTGTGCAGTCTTTCTCTGCCATGTGCTGATCAGCTGGTTTGCGCCAACCCCTCCCAGCCACTTCACCTCGGCCTGGCTCCCCAACTGTTCCTCTCACATACCTGCACTCCTCTGCCCTGTCTTCCTGGTGCCCTTTCCTTCCAGGGCCCCTTTCTCATCATTTCTCTGTCTGTTTAGCTGACCCACTTCTAACTAACCTTCAGCCCATGCCAAAGACAAAGTCCTGGTATTAACATGACTTTTGATGCCATGCATTGTTCACTATGTTTGCGTGTTAGACCCCCCCCACGTCTGTCTTGTCTACTTAGATTGTAAGCTCTCTGGGGCAGGGACTGTGTACTAGTCAGTGGTTGTACAGCACCTTGCACAATGGGGCCACAATCTTGGCTGGTTCCTAGGCACTTCTGTACAAAGCATGATGAATAATTTATCAGAGAAGGAGTGAGTATGTTTTAGGGTTAGAGCTGGGGACCAGGACATCAGGGCTCCTGGGCTCTGTTTTGGTGCTGCTGCTGAGACACCCAGGCTGTGTCTACACCGCATTGCAAACCTGGTTCTGTGGCTTGGGCCTTAATGATTCCAAGCCTCTGCCTGAGCATCCACACTGCCCAGTAAATCTTGGTTTATCATTGCAGGGCCTGGGTCTCACAGCCATGTTAATGCATCCATATTGCATTCACAGACCTTTTGATTCAAATCTGCAGCTTGACCTGTGTCCACACTGCAAAATGACAGGGCTTGGACCAGAGTCACAGCAGGACTCAGGCTGCGGCCCACCCCCCTAGCAGGTCCCAGATCCCAGGTACCAAGTGCTTGCAGGCCCGAGTAGGCTGATTTGTGTGTGGATGGAAGGGGGCTTGGGCTTAAACCTGATGCAGAGCCTGGGCTTAGTGTGTAGCGCAGACATCCCCTCAGAGATGAAGTGACTGAACCAAGAAGGCTCTGTGCTTCATTTTCCCCATTTGTAAAATGAGGACTATGCTGTAGCTCACCCAGGGATAGATTTTTCAAAGGCCCAAATGGCAGTTAGACACCTTACTGAGTTTGAAAGTCTCTCCCAGGTCTGATGTGGGACTTGACTAATATTCGTCAAGTGCTTTGTAAAAGGCACTATAGGCTGAAGAGAAGTATTATCAAAGGCCTTTGTCATACAGTACTTGATTATGCAATAGAAACTAACAACAATTGTTTAGGCAGATGTCCTACTGTTTTGCACTTCTCACTGCTAGTCTCAAAGCACAGGACAGATATAAACGAATTAAGCCATACAGCTAGCCTTGGAGGTAGGAGGACTAAAGCTCTAAAAAGTAAAGATAAGAATGTAATGCTTTGTTGCTTTCTTATAGGAATGGCAGTGCTAAATCAATATGGAAGATATGCAAAGGGAGACATTTCATTTGCAGCCAGTTTAGTGGGGCTGATCTTTGCTTGGGTTGAGCAAGACTTCATTATTGACCCAATTGGAGAGCTGTGGCCTGTGGACTAGGAAGCTCTTCATTCGAATTTCACCTGCGGTAACTTGAGAACATGTTTAGTGAGTGGAGTCATCTTGTCATTGGCGATGCCACCAAGAGCCTGACCCAATGCCCATTTATGTGTGTCCGCACTGACTTAAATGGGTGTGGAAGGGAACCTGAAATTGGTTCAATCTCCTCTAATATCTGGCCACCCTGGCAGATGCATCATGATTAAAATAAAATAAAAAATTTGGGCTGGAAAGCATTGTTGTGAGCAGGCTTTCCGCTGTTCAAGCAGGTCGTTTGCAAATACACGTTGTTGTTTTCTCACCTGCTTGTGACACAAACTCCTAATGCTATGGATATCCAGGTTGTCAGCCTCCAATTGAAATGTATAGAAAGATGAACTCCATCTTCTCTCCCCTCTTGCCCTGATGGGAGCTCACAAGGCAAAGTTAGGAGGGGATAAGAGGCCTGTGTTTCAGAGCATGGACAACTGGCTGCTCCGGAGTCCCCGTGGTGCCAAGCCAGTCTATTGCACACATGGAAGGCCTCAACACTGAGTTATTAATCTTTTAAAAGCAACCTCCCACGCACACAATCTCTCTTCTCAGAGGAAAAAGAGTGTTGTCACTTTAATCTGGGATTCAAGAGGATCCCTTGTGGAATTCCCCTTGAAAGTGTAAGGAAGAATCAGAAGCGAAAGCAGCAGGACATTTATGTTATTAATGACTTAAAGCATTTTTAGCTTTTAATGTCTTAAAGGGGTATTGTCAAGATCAGTGAAACCTAAAATTAACTTGTTCCTTTTTCTCCACCTTCCTATGTCTCTGTATATTTTTTACATTTGTGTTTTGTAAAACAAATGCTTCAGTGCTTGTTTTTTTTCTAAGAAAAATTCAGTGTCAACAGCCCAACTCTTTCAAATAAGCCTACAATAAAAAAAGAAAAAAGGTACTGTGTGCAAGCCATGACTAAGAGATCTTACAACAACAAACCAGCATGTGGTAAACAACCTTTCAATAACGGTAGAGCACACGTGCTATGACCACCCCGACAATAACAAATAATGTAAGTTAGGAGGAGTCAAATAAGCACGCGCTGTCCAGCACTCTCAAACAGCTATATCAGAACAAACCAATTGCACGCATGAGATATGGAGGCAGGACAATCTGTGAGGATGAAATAAACTTCAATATCAAGGTTTCAAGGGTTAATATTAATAATTGAGTTTTTAAAAAATTATGCAGAATATCGTACGTGTCTTTTTAACGGTTGGGTTAATTTTTCCTGTATATCTAGATCCTTATATAACCCCCATGTCCATTGCTTCTGAGCATCTCATCAGTATTAATGTATGTAACACAGAACTGTGAGGCTGAGAGATGTTACTATCCCTATTTTACGGAGGGGGAACAGAACAGCACAAGAATTCAGTGACTTGCACAAAGCCACATGGGAACTCTGTGGTTGAGCTGAACCCAGGTCTTCTGAGTTCCAGTCCAGTACTTTAACCCATAGACTATTCTTCCCCAGTCCCTTTCCAAACACTCATGATAGGCAAGAGCTGTTTCACAACAGCTGATCACACAGCATCATTCTTTTATGCAGCTGTGACTCTTCAATAGGTTTGTCCCAGCAACATGGGCAACAAGGGAGGGTATAATTGGTTCCTGTCCCTGCCAGTCCTGCTTGATAAATTTGCCAGCAGTGAAGCAGTTAAAAGAAAGTTTAGAAAATCCACACAAAGTTTCCAGTTCTACCCTCAGTGGCCAGCACACAATTCCCATTGAAGTTAGTAGGCTTGTACATATGTCTGTGAGGGGAGAATTTCTCCCGTGGTGCTTGAGGCTGACATTAACCACTCCGAATGTAGATTTTGCTTTAGGCAGACCCAGCGGTGCCTGTAAAATGCCTGCAATTCATGTTTTTTTTAAAAGTCTGAACTTATGAGTCATTCATCATATATAACAGGGCTGTAGTTTATGGTGTTGCAGGTTAATAGATAGCCACTAATAGCTGGGCTTTCCAGAGTCGCAACACCAGGGACAGTCATTTGGCATCAAAAATCTTAGCTGTGACTAGCCTGTTGACCTGACAGGTTAGTTATATTTGTTTAGTGCATACGCCTGACAGGGTTCGGTCTCCATACACTGATCCCACTGAAAGCTGGACCTGGCTTGCATTTACGGCAGGATCAAGCAGGTTTGCAACACTGAAATAGAATAGAAAATGGAAACGCTGAATCAAAAGTCAACCAGTTACATTAAATTTGTTCATTCTGGTGCTCAGCTCATCCCTAAGCACCAAACCCTTTCCTGCTTGAATTTGAAGTATGCTGGCTTTGTCCAGGAGGTTCTGCAGCACTAGATGGAAGGGCTGATGAAATCCTTCCCAGGGGCAGTGGCAAACTGCTCCCAACCATAACTGCTCAGAGGCAGCTAAGCCCTTGTCAGATGGGAGGTTGGCCAATGGATCCTTGTAGCTCCAGATCCACTGGCCAGGTCTTATTTCTATTATTATTTGTATTTCCTAGTAATGTGTGAGGCACTGTATATGCATATTAGAAGACACGGACCTTTCTCCTAAGAACAAACAATCCTGTACCATCCCCTAGCTGGCCCTCACCGTATCTCAGTCCTATAACATATGGAAGATGAGGAACCCCTGCACTCCCTGCTCAGTGGAATGGCATTGGTTCCAGGCCTGTCGGACTATGTGCGGGGGGCAAGGGGAGAGAGAAAAGCGGGGAGAAATCACAATTAGCTGATACAAAACTGTACCCGATTTGTCTTGATCTGCGCTGATTGGTCAGTCATAGTCACCACTGTGTGAGTTAACTCGGCTCTTCACCATAGTGATTAATTGTGATGATATTTTCTAGTAAAGATATGCCCCCAAATGCAGGTATATTTGGGAAGGAGATACTGTGTAATTAAGAATGGTGCTGCAGTTGTATTATCTGAGTGTACTAGACAAAGAGGGCTTTTTTTTTCTTTAACTTATTAATGTGCTCTCAGCACTTTTCTCTTTCAGTGCTTTGGAAGGATTTTATGTTTCCCTCAGGTGTCTTAAAGGCTTCTAGTTTGCAGTGCAGACCTCCCAATGGGGCTGTGACCTGGTCAGAAGCACTGCCTCTTTTTATTTTAAAATACCCACCAGCAACAAAAATACACGGTATATTTTTGAAGGGAAATTTCCTTTCTGTTTTTTTGTGTCTCTGAAAGAATTTCCGATGTAGGCAGACAGTAATTCCCAGCTACATGCTTCCTGATAAGGAAGCAGCTTCAATAAATGCAGCTATAAATAGCTACCCTTTTTGTTTTAAAATAAAGATATTTGTGTACCCTCACTTTCTGCTGGTTGAAAGAGGGGTTGGCTTAGAATCAGAGTTCAGATTTGTCAGTTTCTAATTGCGTTGACTGAGTCTTTTATCTTTACAAATCAGATAAACTGAGATATGTAAAGTTTCAAAGTTGTATGTGTCCATCTTTTGCACAAGGTCTTAAAAGCCAATGTCCAGTCATCGTTGCATGGTGGACATTAAAGACCCCTAGGCAGTTTTCACACAAGCAGAAGTTTGCCCAGTGTTTTGAGCAAAACTCAACCTGCCTTTGCTGTGTGCTCGTTTTAAGTCCCAGAGGTGGCTGAATTTTGATGCAGCTGTATGTATATAGTTTCTAAAAGTGCTTCATAGTCTTTCTGAATGAATGGCACAATATAAATGTCCTTTATTTTTATGTATTTGGAGATGCCAGGTAGAGGCTCCATATTTATGTCCGTGTTCTAAAATAGGCTTAAAATTGAGCATTCATTCCTGTTTTGTTTTAAAAGTTGGTTTCCGACTGACGTGCAATTTTGCACAGATTTAGTTTTTAAGCCCTCAAAATTTCCAATATAGTTATTGTTTGGTTTCTCTTCATAAATTTTTAAGAGCAAGTCTTTGAATTTGGGCTCCGGCTGAAATTTGTCCACAGCAGTCTTCCTTTTATTGTAGACCAATATATCTTATAAAACATTGTCTGTCTATGCAAAATTTGGTAGAGAGGGGGCCCTGAACAGATCTGATGCAATAGGTGACTTAAAAAAATATTTCTTTTTTAAAGTTGGATTTAGTGTAACTTTTACCCATTGTTCATGTTATGACTGAAAATGTCTGCACTGTGCACACAAACTTAATTGTTTTGTGGAGGTTGGGGCCACGTGAAACCATCTCCCTCAAGAGCTACAACTTCACTGTCAAATTTTATCCTATACAGTGCCAGAGAAGGATTCACGTGGTGCTGCAAATAACTGACCATACCCACTCCTACTCCACATCGCAGACCAACCACTGCAACCTTAACTTTGCCCCACTGTGGATACTAACCTTTCACCACCCCCTTATGCTGCCCTTCTGCTTACAACCCTTTACCAAAATACCCTCGCCCAACACACCCAGCTACTACATCAAACATCCACAATGGCTAGTGTTGTTGGAAGAATAATCTGGGCAAGCGATGCATGCAGAAAGGGGATTAAAGTGGGGGCAGAGTTAAGGAATGGAAGGGGTCAGAGCTATTGAATCATCCTGCTTATTCCACTAGCAAGGCGGGGTTCCTTCCTACAGCAGCGATTCTCAGAGCTTTTGGATAGCTGTACTAGTTCCCCCAACTAAGACCTCACCTGCACTGGCCAGC